>JANHFQ010003182.1:135456-151038 GCA_032468035.1 Aparallactus werneri
AGTGTACTGTACATTGTGTTGTTGAGGTGTTCCCTTCAACAACACAATGTACTGTACACTGCTCAAAAAATACCAATAGACTGATTCGTGTAAATTTGCCTAATTTTTCTCCTACAATGATTGAGGGCCACTGCAACTGATTTCAGCAAACTCAACAGTTGAACAATATGCTGTGTAAATGATCATTTTTAAATCTTGAATCTCCCTTTATTTAGTTTTACTGGATAATCCCCCGTCATTCATTCCGAGGAGAAAAAATATTTTCCTATATGCCATATTAACCATATACGATTTTATGGATATTAACAATGTTGCCTTTACCCATTTTCATTCTGAAAGCTGAGTTTCCATGTAGAAGATTGCTGCTTTACTTGTTTCCTTTATAACAAAGGTGTCAAACTCACATCACCGTGGCGTCACGTGACGTATTGGAACTTCCCCCCCCCCTTTGCTAAACTGGACAGGGGCAGAGCCAGCACATGACACATCTGGCCCACGGGCCATGAGTTTGACACCCCTGCTTTATAGGGGGCTTTTTGTGTGTGTGTGGGAAAAACCTCAATATTTTAAAATGTAACACAATATTCCAATTATTCCCAAGCACAATTCCTTATTATGAGTCAACTAAAAATATCTAGGGTCAGATATAAATTCTGTAAACTTTTGATGGGGTCGGTTCTAAGACCCATCTAATTTTTTGCCAGCCTGATTACCTTGAGAAAGTTACAATTGCAGCATAAATTTAACTGGCATTTAGAAGTAGACTGCGTCTAAACATGGAAACTTAACTATGGATTAAAATTAGCCCTATATATATATCTGACCAAATTGGTACAAGACCAGTGGTGGGATTCAAAAATTTCCCCTACCGGTTCTGTGGCCATGGCTTGGTGGGTGTGGCTATGTCTTCGGCCAATCAGAGGTGGTATTTGCCACGGTCAGCCAATCAGAGGTGGTATTTTCTGGTTCTCAAAATTATCGCTACCGGTTCTATGGAACCTGTCGGAGTAGGCTGAATCCCACCACTGTCAAGACCCACTAGTTTTCATGTTTTTAATATCCTGCAAGCAAATATTCCGTATTTCTTAATTCTCACATGTAACAATCTGGATGGAACCTTGTAAGTTTAATAATTTATAATTATTTAATAAGCAATGCATCCCATTCTAGAAAGAGGGATTTGACTCATTGTATTTTCTGATCAGTGTGATTCTGCTCATTTTGTACCATGAAGCACACTTTTAGATATTTCTTTGCATTGTAGTATATGCTAATACTTTAATTTTTAATCCTAGAAAATATTTACGGAACCTGGAAGTCTGCGAATGGCTACAATAAACAAACTACGAAATACATGTAGAACAAATTTGACTGCTTCAGTATAAACGGACATTCCCTCACTTGCTCAGATAGTTTTTCTTCAGGTTGCCATTGACACTTCACTCATTAGCCCCAGCCTTTCACGTGTTCAATGGAATTTTTTATTTTAAAAAAAGCACAAACACTTTAATTGTGTAAATAAAATGTAATGTAGATGTAATCCCTTTTCAACAAATGGACTATATATTTTCAGACACTTTTGTAATAACAGAATACAAAACTATATAATAAAGTATATTTGAAGCTATCATTTTTTGAATTGCAACCATGTTAAGGCTCTGGACTTTAAGTAGAGATCTTTGTTTAGAAAATGAGTGCTCTGGTTAATCTCACTTTTAAAAAAGAACAGCATATCTACCTTTTCCTGTTGTCTGGCTCTGCTAAATGAGATTAATATTTATATGCCCACACACGCTTCTGTTCTGAATAGTGAACTTTGATAGAATCAAAAACACCAGGAGTTACACCTTACAGCACATTAGAAATCAATTTTTGTTTCTTTCTACTTTTCTGCATGCAACTGTAGTGACCACAATGCTTTATGTGAAGTTTTGTCCTGAATAATCTACTTCATCCCAGAACTGTCAGTTTTACAACAGCTGCAGTCTCCTATGTTCTCCCATGTGCTGCTAATGGGAAGTTATTCTATCAAGGAATAATAACCAAGTTATGTTTTTTCTTATTCAATTCAATCTACTACTTTGTAACATTTTAGCTTGCTGTGGCATTGTGGGAAATTTCTATGGGTAAATCTATAGCAAACACAAGAGTTCAGAAGGTCCAGGTGTGACAAGGAAATTCCATAAACACAGATCCACTTGTTTAATGGTAAACTTCTCCACTCCCCCATCCACCCCCTCTCTCTAAAGGAAAAAAAATCAACTGTGCAAGGACTGAAGGAAGATTATTTGAAATACAAAATGTGGATTAATATTTCAGGCTTATATTTTACAACTAAGAATCTGAGGTAATAGTGTTACCCTCCAAACTTTACAAACAAGCTTAATTTACTTCAAAATCAAAGCAGCCTTGTAATTGCTTAAAAGAACACTGAGAACATACAGAAAAGTCTTTATTAGCATTGTTACGGGCAATGCATTCATAACTGATCCTTGCAGTGTACAGTCCCAGCCAGAGTCAAAGCAAGAATTAGCAGATTGAAATTTATTGTACACATGTGCAGAAACAGGATCTCCTTTGAACTTCCAACAAAAGAGACTGAAATTCACTTTACCAAAAATAAAGTAACACCCATTTTCATGTAAAAAAAGGGCCAGCTCCTACTAAGCTGACAGACCAAAAATATATCAAGAGTTAACCACATTTTATTTTCACACTTTGCATATACCAAGCTTAGCATTTAAAGATTAATGATACATACCTAGGTAAAGGCAAAGTGGGAATAGCAGAGGTTGGTTGGTTGGTCAATCATTACTGTAAATGCAGTAAAACGTAGGTCAGCACAGGTTGGTAGTACCAGAAAGTGGAAATTTCCCTTTGTTAAATACAATTAATCTGAATTTAAGTGGAGTACGAAGTAACTATATCATCCTCATTTAAGTAGTTGACATTATAAACCATGCCAATTCAGAAAAGCATTCATAAAATTTCAGCCTGTTTCTAGATGGGCAAATATTTAACCCATTAGCAAAATTAAACAGAACTAAAGTTATCCTTTGTGCATAGTTAAATGCCACAAGATGGATTTCACATTTAGTAAAGCAGACACTGCAAGAAACAGTTGTAAGGAAAAGATTGTGCTCCCTCATAAATCTAACTGAGGAGAAGATGGGGGAGGGGAATCAATTTTCTGCTTCTTGCACCTGCTGTTCTTCCATGCTGGTTTAATTTAGTGCAAATCATTAAATTGTTTGATAACCAGCATGGCTACGCTTTCGGCCAATTAAATATGCAATCAACACTATGAGGACAAGTCCAGCAAGTGCTGCACCAACTACAATAGGAATCAACATATTATTTTCATCCAGCTGACATTCTTCCACTGAAAGAAAAATAAATAAATTTAATTCAATTTTAAATAGATAAAAGAGCAAGGCAAGTACAATGTAATTCTTTCAACAGAGTATTATAATTTGTCAAATTATCTGACTGAACCCAAACTACAAATACTATTTATTGCACAAGATGTAAAAATTACCATCTGAGAGAATTGTATTTGCACCACTTAGAATACAGTGGCAAAAATCTAGACTGACACACACAGAACTAGTTTTAAGATTACTAGTTTTAAGTCCTTATCTTGGCTTTAGGCAGTTCTGCCATATAAAATAATTCTATTTTGATTTTCAAAAATTGAAGGTTTCTACCTGGCCACTGATTCTACCTTCCATAAGAAATCAGGCATGGAGTTAGTTTCCAATTTGAAATGGCAAAGAGATATTTATTTACCATAAACATGTGTCATCTCTTAAGAGAAAAATCAAATGGGTATTAATTTCAATTCCCCATTCTGTTTTATTTTTTTTAATGTAGAATTTGTCGACATGCCACAGGAATTGCAGTGTTAACTCTTATAACACTTTTTTCAACACAGTTTTGAAAGTACATGGGCCTAAATTGCTTAAAAATACATTTAAACAAAACATTTCAATTACTTCTTAGGAATGCATATTTGTAATAAGCTGTTTTAAATCTGTACTCATAGACCGTACCTGCTCCAAATTTGTATCCTGCAATCTTGAAAGCCTGAACTTGAACATTGTACATATTGACAGAAGCTTTGTCTGAAACCTGAATTATCTCTTCTGCCACACACTTGTACGATTTTCCAATTGTAGCTTTTAGGGCACTTAGGCTATTGTTGACAACACTGATATTTCTTTCTGCAAAAGATTTAGAGAAACAATCCATCTTAGAAGAAACCTTGGTTTAAAAAACTAGTGAGAGAAAGATGTAGAACTGAACTAAAAGTGAGCAGTCAACCATTGCTGCTGATGTTTAGCCCTCCATCAAACAGTAAGTTCAAAAGTCACCTGTTTATTTAGAAAGAAACCATCAAATCATGACTGACAATTTGATCAAAGGCCCTATGGCTTAAATACTTGTATTTTTAAGGATTTGGTAGACCATTTGGAGAAAAGGAATAAATAATATACATTAGTGCCAATTTAGGAAACGTGAAAGGAATTTAATTGAGAAGTTTAATCTTTTAAAACACACTATGTTATTTTTAACCTTTAGAACATTAACATTTTATAAAGGAACTGAATTCTTACCTTTAGCTTCAGAAGGAAGATCTGCGCTCACGAGGATGCCATGCAGGAAGTACTTCTCAGTACTTGAATTCTTTAAAAAAACCCAACAGATTTAATGACTTAATTTCATTTTTTCTTTAACAAAAGCTACTTAAATGTTTGCAGTTCAAATACTTTGCAGTTTTTAATTCAGAGGAAATATGACTAATGTGTGAAGTTTGAAAAATTATATTTGAAATATACTACTGTAATCTGCAGATTAAGAACCTCTAGTTATTTGTAGACAGACTTTAAATTTTACCTTACAGATAATCTTTGGTAAAAGTCCAATTGTTCAGCAACTGTTCAAAATTATCATGATGCAGAATAAGTGGTACTTACAACTGGTCCTCCAAATACCAGCCATTGCAGCACCCTCAATCAACCACGTGATCACAATCCAAGGGCCTGACTACTGGGTCACACTTGTGATGATTGCAGCATCCTGCTATTATCAATTGCAACCTTCCTTGCCAGTTTCCCACAAGCATAATCAATGGGGAAGCTGGCAGAGAAGGTTGAACTTGCTCCCTCCATTTTCCTGTACAATTTCCCTCTGCAGCAGCCACCCTCTCCCCTGCCTGGCAGTGCTTATGCATGCCAGGCCACTGTAGCCATTCCCCATATAGTTGCACTCAGGGGAAATCACTCCTCCATTGGTCTGCTTGCAAGCTTCCCAGGACTTACACAACTTCCGGCTGGCTTCCCCATTGACTTTGCATGCCGGAAACTGACAGGAAGTTGTAAGTTAAAAGTCATGTGCTTACTTAATGTGCTGTACATTATGCTTACCTGTGCAAAATTGAGAGAAATTTTGGTGCTCCCAGAAGTTAAATTTAAAGTAACTGTGTTGTTATCACACTTCCCAGAAGAAACTGCATTTGGTGGAATATTCAACACTTTTGAAAGAACAGTCTTTAAAAAAAACATTGTGATAGAAAGTTTTAAGCTTCACACAAAAGAAAAAATAGCAATTATTGTTATGTACTATTTGTTTAATTGTATTTATCTAAACAGTAAAGAACTGTTATATGTCTCACAATTATTTATAATAGCATAGTCTGATTAAAGGTTTTTAAAATATTCACAGTTGAAACTATTCTAAGTTTGAAGTATGATTAAAAGTTTGTTTTAAACTTGAAAACAAACTTTTCAAAGCTATCTTATTAAGGTATACTATATGTAACAGAAACACACACATATAGATACAGCAGCAATATTATTTTATTTGTATACCACCCAGAGTTGCTGTATGCAATGGAAATTTTCCAAATTTAATAAAAATAAATGGAAATTATGGAAAAATGTTCTACATGTACAGAGCTAGAGCTAGAACTACTACTCAGAGTAATGAAAAGAATAACAACAATACTGACTTTAAAAAGATGCTCTAGTTGCAAGGATCTGATCTTTTGGAAAGTCTAAAAGTATATTAAAAAATTATATACCTTATTTTGTGCACTGTAGGTGAGATTAAGTTGTAGACCCATAGAAGCAAGTAAGCACATCCCAGATGAACCATTTACACTGTATTGTCCAACTTCTGGTTTTAATGAGGGTGGCACACTGGTAGTTGTAACAACAGTAGTTGAAGGTATGTGAGTTGATGATAGGTGAGTAGTGATTACGGGACTAATAGTAGAACTTTTGTCTTCAGAACAAATTGTTTCTAAAAAGCAACAACTGCAAATCACAAGGCTGGAACACTTTACTGAAAAATTATGAACCCTTTGCTTACTTCCAATACCCAGGAGAAATACCTACTTAAACATTAACAAAATGCCCCAAAACAATGGATGGAACCACAGAGCTCCTTCAACAATAATTACCAAACTGGAATTTTAAAAATATGACAGGAAGGGAGAATCTGCTTTTTTTCTTTAATGCATCCCTAAATATGTCACTCACATACAACCCCCCAAGTGCATCTGCTCCAACAATAGTAATTTTTAAAACGTTTTAAAGCTACACAATGATTCAGTGAAATCCAGCACTCTACTAAGCCTGCAATGTGTTCTTTTCTTAGAGGTCCATGCTATTAAAACAATTACAAAACTGTTGAATAGTTTAAGGTGAAAGTGGATAAGAATCAGTGCTAGACTTAGACTGAATAGAAAGACTTAACTTAGTGTGGTTACTCTTTAAAAGTACTTACCTTTCTTACTGAGGGTGCCATTTGTAACATATGCTTCAACTGCAACATTACTAAGAAGAACAAACACTTTTCCTGCAGTTATTGACTTGTTGCTATGGCACAAATATGTTGTATTTACGTCTGCTTGAATATCAGTTCCATTTTTTACTTCTGTTAGTTCTGTAGCAAGAAACAGACAGTTTAAGATTCTTCAGAGAATTCTATACAAGTGGAACCCAACATTATTATTTATTAGACATTATGCCCCATCTTCCATTCAGGGGCTCAAGTTCCTATATACAATGCTTTCTCCTCCTATTTTTCTCCCCATAATGCAGAGAGGTTGGGCCAAGACTGTAAAAGATTAGCCCAAAGCCACCCAGGGAGTGTTTGAAGCTTATGATGGATTACTACCCCAAGTCATTCTGTTCCTAATCCAACACCTTTACCCATTACACCATCCTGTGCAGTGGATTTTGAAAACCTTAAAAATAAAACCTCTTCACTTACCTCCAGATGAATTGGGGAAAAGGGAAGAATCACTCAAATTGAAACTGAACCCCAAAGCATTGACCACGTAGAGAGACGCATCTTTTTTTCCAAATGTCATATTTAATGAATGTCCTTTGCCAAATCCAACTGTAAGAATTTCTTCAGGTGCTGTCTTCTTGTCACAAGTGCTAGCTTCATTTATTACATGAGCATCAGGTGGAAGTGTAAAGGTTGCATTCTAACAGACATAAGAGATTTATATTTAACACCTGTAGATTTAATATGCAATCCCCCGATTTTGGCTCATGTTTGAAGTGAACTTCCTTCAACAAGCCCACAGTAATATACAACAGATTATTATATACTTATTTGAGTGGAAAGGCCACATTTATAAAAGGTGATCTAACAAATATGTATTTATTTTGTATCCCACCTTTATTATTTTTACACATAACTCAAGGTGAGAAACATATCTACTACATCTCCCACCTATTTCCCCCCACAACAACCTTGTGCATCATGGGTGACTATGGATTTATACACAAATCTGCCAAATCTCAAACTAGTAAACCAATTTTTAGATGCCTAGCGTTGATAAAGAGCACTTCAGACATGTAATTCCTTCATCATATAAGATTAACACATGCCCATGTATTTGGAGCAGCCTTGACATATACATCCATTCTAGATATACACAGAATTGAGATGGTTCTTGAGCAAAACTTTTCAACCACTCATTATTTAATTTTAATTTTATACTCTATAAAGCTTTTCTTAGGAGGGGAAGAGGCAAGGAATAATCATTAGAAATGTCTACACCATGTGCACAATTATTAGGCAAGTATTTTGACCATATTGTCCTTTGTATACATATTTTCCACCTCCAAGCTGTAAAAACGTGAAAGCTTAGTTGGCATAAGCTTGTCAGGTGATGGTGTATTTGTGTAATGAGGGAGTGTGTGGCCTAAGGAGATCAACAACCTATATCAAGGTAATAGGCAGCTTTTTTCCCTCAGGCAAAATGGGCTAAAAAAGACATTTAACTAACTCTGAAAAGTCAAAAATTGTAAAGTCTTTCAGAGGAATGCAGCACTCTTGAAATTGCTAAGATATTGGGGCGTGATCACAGAATCATCAAATGTTTTGTTGCAAATAGTCAACAGGGTTGCAAGAAACATGTTGAGAAAAAAAGATACACCTTAACTGCCAAAGATTTGAGAAGAATCAAACATGAAGCTACCAGGAACCCATTATCCTCCAGTGATGTCATATTTCAGAACTGCAACCTACCTGGAATGCCCAGAAGTACAAGGTGTTCAGTGCTCAGAGACATGACCAAGGTAAGGAAGGCTGAAACTTGACCACCACTGAACAAGACACATAAGTTGAAACTGCAAGACTGGCCCAAGAAATATCTGAAGACAGATTTTTCAAAGGTTTTATGGACTGATGAGTGACTCTTGACGGACCGCTTTGACTCAGACACCAGCAAGGTGGAGGTGGGATACTGGTATGGGCTGGTATTGTGAAAGATGAGCTAGTTGCACCTTTTCAGGTTGAAGATGGACTCAAAATCAATTCCCAAGCCTACTGCCGGTTTTTAGAAGAGACTTTCTTCAAGTAATGGTACAGGAAAAATCTGCATCTTTCAAACGGACCATGATTTTTATGCAGGACAATGCTCCATCGAATGCATAAAAGTACTCCACTGCGTGGCTAGCCAGTAAAGAGGCCTTAAAGATGGAAGAATAATGACATGGCCCCCTTCCTCACCTAACCTAAACCCTATTGATAACTTGTGGGCCCGTCTTAAACAGAATATTTACAGTGAAGGAAAACAGTACACCCCTCTGAATAGTGTCTGGGAGGCTGTGGTTGCTGCTGCACAAAAAGTTGATCGTCAACAGATAAGAAACAAACTCCATGAATGGAAGGCTTATGACTTTTATTGAAAAGAAGGGTGGCTATATTGGTCACTGGTTTTTTTGAACTGTCAGAAATGTTTATTTGTAAATTTTGAGTTGTTTATTATTCTCACTTTAACAGATGAAAATGAGATGGGGAAAATTTCATTTTTGTTTAATTGCCCAATAACTGTGCACATATATATTCTCCTAAGAAAACCATACCCTCACTTTTACTTTCTTACATATTCAGGTTTGAGGTTTATTAACATTTTGGATTGACAGAGAGCGCTGTAGTTGTTCAATAATAAAATTAATCCTCCAAAATTCAGCTTGTCTAATAATTGTGCAGTGTATATTTATCTATATATTTATGACTATAGTTTGACAATAATCAATAATTATTAATGAAGACAAATATCTTTTAATAATGTAGCTGGAGTGTTTCAGCTCTGTACTCATTCTACAGCTATTTATACTGAACAATAGTTGTTTAAATAAATTAGAGGTATCATCAACTTGATATCACAGCATGTAACTTGATTCGTTGGCTGCAGGAGCATTCCTCCAGTACCCTGAAGGATTCTCCCTCCATGCATGGGGGAAATCCTTCAGCAGGCTTGCAGGATCAGAGCTGATATCCTCCAGCAGGAAGCTCTTTCGCTCCATCTATGGTCGTAAGTTGAGGACTATTTATTTATTTATTATTAAAATTTCTATGCTGCCCTACTCCCAATGGGACTCCAGGCGGCTTATCGGTACTGAGACAGAGTGCTCTAACAACATTATGCAGCATTCTCTCTTAGTATCTCCTTAAATTTCAGTAGTTTCACCTGTTTTTTACTCTTTGAGACAAACTCCACTGTGAACCGCATGGAGAAATTGGCTGACAGGCATAGTTTTCCCTCTGAATCTTTCACTTGAAATGATGATGCTGTTTGTAAAAACCCTATAAATATATAAAAAAAGAAAAACAAAGCAGTGGATTTTAAAGAGCTGTATGTAGCTTGAGATTCAATACAATATAAATTCAGAAGATCTTCATGCTTTATAAAGTTCGTGTTTGTACAAGCGATCTAAACCTTTTACTATATACACAGAAAAACCTAGTTAGGATTCTAACTTATGTAGAGCTCTTATGTAGATAGAAAGTGATTTAAGAACAAATGCATTTTTCCTACCCTGCTTACATACAATTGCCTTAAGAACCCTAGTATTTAAGACCAACCTGTGTTCAATATTCATCTATACCTCTTTTACTGTATATGGAATATGCTAACAAAGATTAAACATACTAAAGAGGCAGTAAGAATCAAAGCAAGATGATTAATTTGAGAGCAGTTGATTTCTTTTTGTCAACAAAGTTTTTGCAGCATAATTTGTAATGAGAACTCTTAATAACATACTGATTAAAATACTATTTCAAAATTACCCAAGTAATATACACTATTTCTCCCCCATGTTAATGATCTTTCGGATTGTTTTTAAATGAGATAACATAAATTCTTGGGGGTTTTTTTCTGATGCCAAAAGCATTACATTACAAAGTTGTGCATAACGTACTATTTCTGCCTTGTCAGGAGACAAAAGTTTCAAAAGCAAGTAATATTAACTTCATCTCTTAGCTACACTTCATTAACAAGATTCATGTTATTATAGTACAAGCTGTTGTCAACAGCAACAGTACAAACTATTACCCACAAGAGCTAATGATTTACTCAGTGACAGCATTTGTGTATATGACAATTCTTCAAAGACCTGCATTTTAAAAATGATGTACTCCTTATGCATTGAATTCTCGAGAGACAACTTCCCCGTAATATTTTCCTACCTTAAACTTACAATTAGTAATTTTGTATGCACAACCATATGCATCTATAGCATTTTTCCACAGTAGAGTGTAGGATAGTACAAAATGAGATTGCCATTACTGTTACAATATAGCTGCACATTTTTCTTGTGTGTGTGCCCTATTCCTACTTGGAAAAATAGTCCTTCATATATATAATGTGGCAAAAGCTCTTCCATGTCAATGCTTTATCCAAGCTTCATACAGGATACATAATGAATACCAACACAAATTATTTGAAAGGGTACAAACAAGAACAAGAACAGATGATATGGGTGTTACTAACAATACAGCACTTTAGAACATTGTAGAATTTTCTGGCACTATTGTCTTTATAAATAGCTTTTTATAAATTGTTTAAAAATTGCTCCTAATATTCTAGTAAGATTTCCTTCAATCTGAAAACCTAATGAACATGAGGACTAGGATGGGAGGCTAGAGAGTATATTGGAAGGCTATGGAGTATATTTAGGAGAAGAAGAAAAAGTACCTTTTCAGCATTCAGGGTGCTAACTCAATGAGGACAAGTCTTGCATTTGAAAACTGTGTTGCCCTAGGGAGAACTCAAAACAATCTAGCTCAAAACAAGGTTTTTGGGAGATTAATTAATGTGCTTGTGCCATCTAAATCAACTCTTCAGACTACCTACAAATAAGCTATAACCACAGTTGCTTTTACAGCGGTCAGTGCTAGCTTCAATACTAGGATTATATAGTATGGTATTCTCAGTCTGACCTTTGTACTTGGGGAGAGAGGGAAAAATATTTACCTGATTAAGTTTCCTTCCTTATAAATAATTTAATTGTGAACTGAAATTTTCTAACACTGCCAGCTAGGAATAGCTGAGGCTATTGCAAACAAAGTAATACACTCGTTTAAATAATTGCAGACTGAGGTGCTGAATGGTGCAAATACAATAAGTGAGGATTGCCTCATTTTAAAAAATAGTTACTCGTTAGGGGTGATGTGCCTAGTGAATATTGCATAACGCTTAAAGAAGGCTTCCCTCTTCTCCCACTTGGGATCATAATATTGCACAACTATGGGCATCCATGTATATGAAGATTTACTGAAGAAGTTCAAAAACCATGGTAAATTTAGAATAGAGTCAAGATCAGTCTTCTCCACAATGCTCAGAAATTATTTAAAAGTATAATAATAGAATATTAGCCAGAATGTGCATCTCAGGTCAAGAAGTACTTAACTACATTTCAAGAGGAAACTAAAGTGAATAATCACCAGACTCAGAGATCTTATTACAACAAAAGCTTTCTTCAAAGTATCTTTCTTGTTCATAAACATGGCTAAATAAGCACAAGCTGTCAACAGAAGATGCAGAAAAGCACCTGGTTAAAAACGGTAAGATAAAACAAAATAGTTCTTCAAAATAGGAATTTTAGCAAAGAAAACATCAGGACAATGTGTGCTGAAAGATAGAAAACTAGCACAGAAACTGAATGCTTTGTTTCCCATTGCTGAGGTCATAGAATAGATTTCTCTGCCAAAGCTGATTTTTTCAGAGGGAATGGCAGATGAACCGAAACAAATGTAGGTGAAGAAAAAATATCCATAAGTGTATAAATTAAAAGGAATAAATCCACAGGTCCAAAGTATTTCTTCAAACTTAAATATGAAATTGATAATCTTTTTTTAAAATGGAGCTGCTCTCTACATGGGGCTGCCCTTGAGGAGCACCCGTCGTTTGCAACTGGTGCAGAATGCGGCCGCGCGGGTAGTCATGGGGGTGCCTAGGCACTCCCATGTCACACCACTCCTACATGGCCTGCATTGGCTTCCAGTTGCTTTTCGGGTGCAATTCAAGGTTCTTGTTATGACATTCAAAGACCTACATGGCTTAGGACCAGAATATTTGTGGGACCATCTATATATATATATATATTATATACAGCTTCACAGTGCTTTCCAGCACTCTCTAAGTGGTTTACAGAGTTAGTATATTATCCCCAATAATCTGGGTCCTCATTTTATTGACCTCGGAAGGATGGAAGGCTGAATTAACCTTGAGCTTGATGGGATTCGATCTCCCAAACTGCTGAACAAGTCAAATTAGAACCCTCTTTCACATAACTAATAGTGAAACATTTGGAGGAATAGTAAACTGTCATTTATAATATTGGATATAAGAAATATTATGGTATTATTGAAATCAGTCCTATTTATTCAACCGTGCTTTTGAATCTGGGCAAGGAGGAAACCAAGTGTGTAGTGATTTGAGTAATTCAGGAGGGTGAAAAACCAAGCAGAAGGTTTGTACTAATTGGAACCTAATGAATCTGCCAACTTCACACATGAATTCAGAAAAAGGGACAAATTCATGCAAAGGTTTAATAGGAGGGGAATTTAGTAAAGTTCTGATACAGATACATTAGTGTATATCCATGACTGAAACTCTGGGCATAAGTCAGAGTTGCTCTATCTGTAAATCAATATTGTAATGCCAAAAAAGTGCAGAACACAGCAATCAAATTAATAAACGGAAACAAATTCTGAAAAATAGAAAAACTTTGAATGATCAGCACCCAAAGTTAATGCTTTATATAATTCTAACAAATAGAAAGACAATGAATGATCAGGACCCACATACAATTCATTACAATTATACATTACAATTACAATTAATGGTTTATACAATTTTTGCAAAGCATGCAGCAGTTAGATGTGAAACAATCAGTTCTTCTTGCTGAAAAATAGGAGAGTACATTATATTATGTATTCATGTAAAACCATGGAACAACTCATAGATGACAGTATCATCTGGTTTAAAGTAAAACATTATATGCTGCCAGAAATATGTTGAACAACCAATATGAATCAACTTCGATAAGCCATGTTCTTTATTAGCAACTTTGATTTACAGATTTTTCAGAACAAGTTTTGAAACAATAGGAAAAAAATCCTGGACAGCAATCTTTATAGCAAACAACTCTATAAATATTGACTTTATACTGTACACGGGGCTAAATGAAGCTGCTTGGGTAGGACAAAACACAGGGTTGAGTTATACCTATAATAATATCTGTCTATTTATTCTAAATTTATGATTGCAGTGCTTTTGTTTTGCAGCTCTCAGCTTTTTGTATGTTATCTTTTGTGCATTGCAAATCTTCCGTGATTGAGCAAAGCATCATATTGAGAGTTATTTGTGAGAGGTTTCATTAAATAGTCCTGTCATCTTATTTTGTACATTTAAGAACCATTTGCGTTTCACCAACTGCCACTACTAATTTTCATTAAGGACTATCTAGTTAGTTGTAATAAAAAGAAATGAAAGCAAATCATTTTAATGGATCTGTAATAAAATTACAGTAAACTCCAATATGTCAAGGGAAGTTGCTTAAAGTCTGATTAGTGCAGATAGGATGGTTTTAAGGAGCTATTATGACTGCCATATACATTTACGCTTATGATGTTTGGATCTCTGCATCTAGTCATGTATTCAGATATCTTTATTTACAGAAGTGGGGTTTCACCCACATTGTACCATATATGCTTATAATTTACAGTCTTTTACAAGTAACCAGATATGCAGTTTTGTTAAAATTTGGGCTTGCTATATAATTACACCTATTATTATAAGTTTAGTGTATGTTTGTACAGAGAAGTATCCCATAGAACTTTTGTGCATATGAATAAGAACCAAATATTTGTATACAACTATGTACATTTTGATTGTTACATTATATGTCTCCATTGAAGAGAATTTCCAATATGCAGTATGCTTTATTTAAAAATTACTTATTTATCCTTTTTAAAAATAGAGTTTCCCATATTGAGAAACATGTATAAGAGTAGTGAATAAGAAGAATAAAAACAAGTTTATCTATTTAAATTTGCTTAGCAAGGGTGTTGAGACTCCAGCATCTGAGGACTTTCAACAGTTGAAATAAATAGGATCTTAATAATATTTGTTTGAAGGTACACAGATTAGGTGCTGACCCTGCTGGTGGGGGTGGATCAATGAAACTCATTTTAATATTCATTTGTCCAGAACATTCCAGAGAAGGTCAGAAGAAAAGAGATTATACTGAATTTTTTTCAGAGAAGTCACCCAAATTGCCCCACAAGCCAAACTCCAAGCCAATTTTTTGACAAGTTCTCCAGATGATCATAAGAAATTAACAGGTTTTTGGAGTCTGTTTTAAAAGACATGTCTATGCCAACCATGATCTACCAAGTTAAAGGGATGTGTGCGACTGCATTTGAATAAAGCCAACAAAAGTTCAATGTATGTAAAAAAATCACAGAATGGAAGAATAATCTGAGTTTTAATAAAGGTAATGCATTTGGAGAAATAATTCTGAGGCACAGCCTTATGCTTATTATGTAGTAAGATTCCTATCTCAAATTACAAAGGAAAATGAGAACAAGTATTAGGGAACAAGAATGTTGGTGTAATAAATAGTCACATGCGATATAATTAAGACAGACTTCAAATAATTTTTTCTAGTTTTCTAATTCTGTAATAATTGACTCTATGGTTTCCAGGGTGACTTCTCCAAAGCACTCATCCCTTTAAACTTGAGAAGAAAGCTAGAAACCCACTTGTCC
>JANHFQ010003184.1:67183-78657 GCA_032468035.1 Aparallactus werneri
GAGATCTCTCCAATCCTCCCCCCCCCCCATGCCAGCATCCCAATTGAAATATATGGGACCTGACACAGTCCTTGAATAAGTAGTCATTGAGGACAGCTGTAAACTGATTTCTTAATAGGTCTTCAGCAGAGTCCTTGATCTCAAATGGCTCATGGATTTAAACATTTAAAGCTTTTTAGTGGCATCTGAATTGGGGGTCCCTACCAAGATTCATCTCTCTCTTAGTTTGGTGTTTAGTCTCCATGCTTTAAACATTACTGAAATTAGTTAGCATTTAGGGTTATTGAAATTTCTCTCTCCTTCTCCATTTTAGTTTTCATTACAAACACTTGTATGTGTACATTTAATAAAGAATGTTACTTATATTGCATTTTCAGCTGTAGCAGTAAGACTATTTTTGCAACTTACACCTTGGGTTAACACTGTTTTGCAATCACTGCAACCAAACTATAATCAATTGTAACCAATTCTGCAGCCAATGTTACAGGCCCATCTGCATAGACTTTTGCTGATAATATTTGGCATATTATGGCATTAAAAAGTCCAGCTTTCAAAAACTTCTCTTTCATTAAATTTAAATGTGCCTCTAGTTAAATAAATGAATAAGCATTTTTGACCTTAACTGTGCATAGACTTTTTTTTAAAAAAAATCAGGATCTTCCCTGTGAGGAGGTCAGTGAAGACTTACTTGAGAAAAGCCAATGTGAAGAGATACTGAAGCAAATCTGTCCATCGCAGTATACTGCTATCAAAGAGGAAGAGGTATTTAAAAGGGGTGTTTTTTTTAATAATCCCTGATTTATTTTCCAGACAGTAACAACTATGGGATGAAAATCAGTAATCACTACGGGGTGGAATAAATTGTGATTTGAGAAGTGATTGACTATTTATGAGTCCACTGCAGCCTGGCAGCCATTGCAGCCTAGCAATGATTTACTCTCCACACTTTTCCCCTTTTGAAACTTTCTGCTTTTCTTTTGTTTCCTTCAAAGCTTGTTGTATGGGTTGATCCTCTGGATGGAACAAAAGAATATACTGAAGGTTTGTTCTTTGTTTTTTTGGGGTGAGGGGTATTTAGCATTTATAGACTTAATGACAAAACCATCCACAATTGTCTGGCTTCTAGATTAATATCTATGTGTACACTTATGATATATAGAAGTTGCGGTCACCCTTTAGAAGTTTGGAAATACAATACAAAGTGTGCAATGAGAATAGACAATTGAATGATTCATTCTTTATTATTGACTGAGGCCCAGCTTTTCCTTAACAGGGCTTTTACACTATAAATGCATATGCATGTGGATGTATTTTTGTACTAGAAGCTACCACCTAAAACAGTAACCACCACATTTTATCTGTTTTAATTATTATATTTTTGTAAGGAATCAAGGATATCTATGTAGTTCTCTCTCCTGTCTAATATGGGGTACATTGAGAATTATGCACCATAAAACAAGCCCAGAACCTTTGTTTTATATAGCTTTATTGCTGCAGGGACATAATTCTTGCCATAATGGCTAGCATATTTTAAGATTGCATTAGAAAGTTTTTGAGTTCTAATAAAAAATTCACCCAATTGATTATTCCAGGGATAGAAAATTGGAAGTGGATGTCTAGATACTTAAAATCCTTAACTTGATCAATTAGACTTTTGTTAATTTTTCATCTAACAATGAACTTAAAAGCCCTTGGAGAGACGGTTTGGTAAATAGGTAGTCCTTGACTTATCATTGCATTTGGGACCAGAATATCAGTCATTGAGCAAAATTGTTGAGTTGTTAAGTGAGATTCCCATGTGACTGGTTTACTCACTAATGGTGAAGCACTCCTTCCCAACACTCCTGGTTGCTGTTGTTAAGCAATCTCTGGTTAAAGTCCGTAAAAGAATACTCCAGTTGTTTTGAACTACGGAACCCTAAGAGTCCCAGTCAGCCTAGCCAATGGTAAGAAATGCTGAAAACAGTGATTCAGCAATGTCTGAATGATTATAAATTTCCCATCTGTCCTACACAAACATACTATGAATTAAATGCAGTCAGGCTTATCTATTGAACACAAGTAACATCATAATTATTTAGTTCTTCACTACTTCTATTATTGAAACAGGCACAAATCAAGGTTTTCCTCCCTCCTCATTTCTAATTGTTATTTTCATTGTCTCTCTGGGTTTTTTTAAGCTATATGGGGCTCCAGAAAACTGAAAAAGCACCATAAAGATACTTGCAAATTACTTCTTAATCTAACAATAGATACAACTGGGATTGTATGACATTGTATTGTGGCTGGTGTTCTACAGAATTGATGGCTCTGGCAATTTTGCTTGGTTAGAAATCACGAAATGTGCCTTGGATTTGATCCCAGAGAGTAGTGAACCAGAAGATACCTTGTTAAAGCATGCCAGGTGTGGGTTCTGCTTTATTGTTTATTAATGAAATGGAAGAAAAATGTCCTTGAATAATAAAATGCAGCAAGTTTCTGTACTATAACATGCAAAACTTCAATGAGAGTTTGTTTTGGTTTTAACTTTCTGTATTAACTGATGTTTAGCATAATGTAAAACCCAACCAGTTGTGGCTTATTTAACAAACATACTTAAGCAACTAGTGTATAAACAGTGAAATGTAAAAAAATTAGAAGAACATTGATTTTCATTTCCAGTGACAGATGTTTATCTCTTTCAGGACTTCTTGACCATGTAACAGTTCTTATTGGTATTGCTTACCAAGGAAAAGCTATTGCAGGGGTCATTAATCAACCATATTACAACTATGAGGTAGGAATTGCTTTAATTTCCAAAACCTTTTTCTCCATCTAATTTAAACAGCCAATGTTTTTCTATTTAACTGCTTATAACTTCTAATTAAGTAGAATGATGGGGTTAACTGACTTGTTACTTAGGAGGATTGGCCCTTTTCTTTTTCGGTTTAAAGTGCCCTAGTTAAAAGGATGTACACCCATGGCAGATTTGGGACTAGCATAAATCCAAATTTCAGACTGCATGTACCGTAGGAGATGACCAGGCTGAGCCCAAGGGATGGGTCAGTCTCGAGTCCCTTCACGCTCCCCAAGAGATCTAAGTCCAGCCAACCTTGAATTCTGTTTATTCTTATTTGCCACCAATTTGCTTCAACCATTAGTAGTTCAGTTTCTTGTAGAGAATATTGGCTTATAATAAACCTATATTCATTTGAACTGCCTGGACTCCTGATTTCTTGTGCTTAACATATACTATATTTTAGGCATTCAGCACAATAATCCTTTCATGTTCTCAGTGGCTTCAACAAAGGAAAATGACCTGGTTAGCTTCAAAAATTAGTAACTCACTTTCCTATACAAAATTATAATATGAATTTTGCTAAGGTGAGGTCTGAATTCAGTAAACTTTCTGAAAATTTTGCAGAAATAAGCTAATGTTGATGAAGTATCTCCCTATTCTGATTACTCTAGATTTTAAACATCTGTGGGTATGCTTTCTCTTCTTACTAATTTAATTTCTATATATTTGAGAATGTACCTTATGTACATTACCTATAGTGATAGCTATAGTTATGACAAAATGAAAATAATGCAGAAGAAAAACACCGGTAGCTGAAACAGTAAAGCTGAAAATACATTGAATAATAAAAAGTATCTCTTGCGAATGAAGGCAAATATATGTGTCCCAGGATAATGTTGCAGGATTGAATTTGAGTCAGTACTGGAGCCCATCCTCATGGAACTCGTCACACATTCTAGAGAGTGAGAAGTTCTTTGAGGATGGGCTCCACAAGAACGCGAATCTTGGAAGAATAAACAACTGGTCTCAGTGACCAGCTCAGATTTGATCTTGCAACAAAAAGTATAGATGAAGGTCTTCAGTTAGATAAAGGCAGACTAAAGTTGCAAACCTCTACCTACTTGTATAACAGTAAGTCTGATTCTTTCAGCAGCAGAATTGTAGTTTTTGTCTGAAAGAAAGAAATCTATATTTGCAAATAACATATTTAAATGGTTCATATTAAATTTGCTGTTAATGTAATGGAGCAGATTAGTTTTATCTAATCTTTGGGGAGGATGGAATTTGCTAAATTTAGAGTCATTATTCTTTTACATAAATACAGTATGTCCAACTATTTACTCCTTTTGTTTATTTTTTAAAATGAAACTAGAATGTTTAAATCTTTTTTCAGGCAGGTGCAGATGCAGTTCTAGGCAGAACAATATGGGGAATCCTTGGTTTGGGCGCCTTTGGATTTCAGCTGAAAGAGGTACCAACTGGGCAGCACATCATTACCACCACAAGGTCACACAGCAGCAAGATGGTAAATGACTGCATTAGTGCAATGAAGCCTGATCGTGTGGTGAGAGTTGGAGGTGCTGGTAATAAGGTATGAACACCCCTACATTTTAATACCATGATAATAGGGTTAATTTTTTAAAAGTACAAGATGAGACTTTCATTTTTATAATAGTGCCATAGACAAAGTTTTCCAATAGATGATGCACATCTTTCAATTTGATTCCAACCACATTGTGTGGTGAACCTTGCAATTCTCAAGGTGGTAGAGATTCTTAAAAGAATGACTTAGAAATGGATGGATACTTTCTTTAGAAATAATGTCCTCACCTCTTGTCAAGAATGTTCCGTTTTTCCCATAAGCCATAACCTAATTAAAATGTTAATGGTAAATTTTACCATTTGAATCATAATATCTTTATCATCCAAAAATGTGTATAATTATATGTATAGAGAAACTATACATATACACATACATATGCTTGTTATGTATATATAAGAGCAAAGGAAAAAGGCTATAGAAAGTAATCAAGAACTAAAACATTGATCTGTGTGTGACCTCATTTCTTATCTTTAAAAATAAATGACTGAGGTTTTTTTTAAATTTGTATCAGATCATTCAACTTGTCGAGGGCAAAGCTTCTGCTTATGTATTTGCCAGTCCTGGATGCAAGAAGTGGGATACATGTGCACCAGAGGCTATTTTGCATGCAGTTGGAGGTGAGTTAGTAAATACATTGGAGAAATAGAAACAAGGAGATGTATAAATATTTCTCTTTGTAAAGAGCCATAACTAAGAGGCCAATAATGCTAACTTAAAATCTAGTATTTTTAAAATAGGTTTATATTCCTTTCAATGAAGCATACAGATGTATTTATTGGCTTAATATATGTTATTTCCTAGCTGATGGTCATCTCCGCTACTTTTCTTTCTGTAGCTGGACAATAGCTTAACAATGATTGTTCTTTTGGATTTTAACTTCTTAATTGTGTGATATAATTATAGTGATAGCGATTATATAGTTATGTGATAGTGATCTTTCTTGTCTGTATGTGCCAATAAATATATATAAGGTGCTTAGATTTAAATTAAAATTTATTTTATTCATATCTGTTGACATTGACTAATTTCTAAAATTTTAAAATATAAAGAAATAAACAAGAAAACAAAACTTATGGATTATGCTATTATAGAAGGCATGGGCTCTGCAACCTGTGAAAATTGTTTGGAAATATAGGCTTCAGAACCCAAAAGAACACAAAACCCATCTTTTAAAATATGCTGTTATTATGTCTAGGTTTCTAGGAAAGTCTGAAAAAAGTTGTATCTGCTTTAAGAATCATATTAGGAGTTAATTTCTTAAAACATGTATGCTTTAAACAAAATGAAGAAATGCTGCTCTAATTGTAAGATGTCTTAAGCACTGCTTCAAAATAATTTTCAGAGTAAGCATAATCTTACAGTACACGCAGATAACTATTAATTTTCCAGCTAATCCATTATTGCTTTACTTTATGAGATGTGCTGGTATCAAAGGTTGATGTGTGTATAAAACTTTAAACACTTTTAAGTTCAGAAGACTTATACTGATCTTGATGCCAGTTTTGTGTACTAAAGCACATTAATTATATTGTGTATTAACCCATTATGCTAAAACATAAGGAAAAATTCAAATTTAGCCAGCTATAATTTGGAAAAGGAATGCTCAGTTTTATGAACTACTTTTGTTTGTCCTTTTGTAGAAATACAGATACCATGTCTAAATCCATTCAAATCTAAAGTCTTGTTTTTCTTATCTTTCTTCACAGGCAAACTTACTGATATTCATGGGAACTCTTTTCATTATAATAAAGAGGTCAAACACATGAATTCAGGAGGAGTCCTTGCTACTTTAAGAAATCATGACTATTATGCCAGTCGAGTTCCTGACGCAGTCAAAGAAGCCCTTGTGCCATAAAAAATGGAGAGGATTGTGCATTCCATTTGGCTGGAAATAACTTCTTAGCTGAAATAAATTGTGATTTTTGATAGGGTCACATTTTGGACCAGTTCCATGATCTTTAGTTAGAGATTTGTTGTTTCCTTGATTTAATATACATGCTGGTAATTTTGAAATTTTAGTTTTCAGTTGGAATATTAGTGACTTCAATAAAGTTGTCCAGCTTTCTTAATGCTTATTCATATCATATGTTCACCTATCCCATTATCAACTTATTCAATATATTTGATTTGAAGAAAAAAAATAAATGAACCAGTTACTTCAAATGACTTTTGTATGCAAGCCTCACATGAAGGGACTAGCTAGCTTTTTTATATATACTGTACATGGATTTGTGGGATGTCAGTTCTGTGCCTAATTTTCCCATTTTCGCATGAGATGTTTATATGGAGAGATCTGAAAATATACCCATTTTAGCTTTTATACCCTGAAAAATACATTTTTGAAATAAAATTATAATTTTTGTTGATACGTTTGTGAAGATTTAATTTGTGGATTTTGATTGCTTTGGTCTCCCTTAAGTGGGCGCTTTTCCTGGTTTATTCCTGTATGTTTGACCGACGGCTCTGAACCTGAAAAACTAGCAGTTTGAATTAATGGTCCTTCGTCTGCATTGCATCCGAAACAGGTGCAGCTCTCAGAAACAGCTGGTGCCTGACAAAGGTGTGGCAGAGTCGGTCCCTTTTCCTGAGGGATGTTTCTGAAGGTCAAAAAGAGGCTCAGTTTTCCAATCTTTGTCAAGCGCAAGAGAAGCAAACCAGGGTTTCGTGCTTGGAAATAGTCTCGCACGCGTTCCTCAACCCCAATTTGGGAACGGGCGCTGCGGCTCCTGAGCGTCTGGAAAAACTCCAAGGCGCGTCGGGGCAGGAGGAAGGCGAAGGCGTGGACGAGGCTGGCCCAGCCCTGTGACAAGATGGGAGGCGGGGCCGGGGCGGGACTAGAGCCTGATTGGCGAAGGGGAGGGCGGTCTCGGCCCTCGCAGCCGCATCGCATTCCTTCTCGGTTCTTTGCCCTAGTGCCGCTGCTGGAATGGCGCTGAGCCTGACCGTCAACCCCGGCGATCTGCCTCTCGGTAAGAACTTCCCTCTCCTGTTGCCCGAAATATACGCCGGTTGTGAGCGCCTAAACCTTCCTCCCCCCGCCCCAATTTCCCCCTCCCGACTGCCTTGCCCGGCCCAGGTGTTGCTGCCATGTTGCATCAGGCACCGTCCGCGGGAAGCCATTGGCCGACTCTTCATTCATCCGCCTCTTTCTCTTTCACTAGATGCCGGTTCCTGGCTAAACGTTTCTAGATGAGGTCAAAGCGACCGGCGGAAGGCTCCTGTCACTTGGGTCGTGTGTGTGTGTGTGTGAGGGGTTAACAAAAGTAGGGGTCGTCGGGGAGGGCGCTGAGATGATGAATTCACTAGGGCGTTTGAGGCTTTTGATAGAGACGCGAGCCAGGAGGTCCATACGTTCAGTGGAGGGGCATTAGAGAAAGGCACTGACTGACACGTGGCACAGATTGTGGGAGACACAAATGTAGGCCATATGGGTTTCTCACCCACTAACTTATGTTTATGGGTTATTTAACGCCTTTTCATCCCCTTGCCCAGTCAGGCTCAAGCTTATGCAGAAAAGTCAAATTTTGGTTTCGCTTGTCAACCAGGTGTGTCTTCTGAATGTAGTAGTAGTGAATGTAGTAGTGTAACCCCAGATCAGTTATCACATGGATATTTAAATGTGTAAATATGCAGATTGCCTGCTGCATTTTTTTTCCAATCACGACATTGCTTGGTCACTTTATTCTCTGTCAATATTCAAGTTTACTTATTTTCTGCTGCTTAAATGCTCCGGATTTTAAGGTGAAACTCAAAATATCAAATTATGCCTTGAATATGTCCCATTATAGATTATATTTCCCATTCCAAGGTTATGTGATCTTCCTAGTTTTGTGATCGTTTTGGATATTCTCTTAACTGTTATCTAGAATAGCGTAGTTACTTTGGTATAAGTCCTGCTGAATGTAATAAGATGTGGCAGTGACATAATGGGTTAATGTTATAAAGCAGAATATACAGATGAAAACTGACATTTGAGAACAAATTAAAATATAACAATCTTATAAAAGTAATAGTGACTACTATAAGTTTAAACATTTCTTTTATATGGCACAATAGTTTTTGTGGCATAACCTCTTAATAAAAGTTGTTTAAATGTATTAATATTTAAAATCTGAGCTGCCATAAGCATAGTAGGGTGTAGCTCAAGAGCATTTATGCTTAGTCACAGAATTTCTAAGTTGTAATTTTAGCTTGTCATTCTGCATCCCAAAGAGACTGTAGAGTAGTTTGTAATAAATAATTTTGCCTACAGTGATGCTTCTTAATTATATAAAATGTTGAAGTTTCTGTTTTGTATGACATATATTTTGCTACAACATTAAATAATTGTTTAGAAAGATGAAATTCTACTGGCTCTCTTGAGGTCATCTCAACTTCTGATAATATGATGTGCGATTCTCATCAATAAGCTGGAAGTGGTTTGCTGTCTTATCAGAATTTTTCCCAGTCTGGCTTATAGGTGTAGGATTTCCCAGTGGCCTCCCATTAAAGTACTAACCAAGTCCACCCATATCTAGCTTTTTTCAAAGTCAACTAGGATCTGATGTTGCTGCTGTGGTACTTTTGTGGGAATGTGTACATTGCAGTCAGGAGTGGATTTTTGAGAAAGGTTTCATTTGGAAATTTAACTCATCTTTATTACTTTCATATAATACAACATTACAGTAGGGTAGTTTCTTATTGTAATCCAAGGACTATAATAATTTTTCAGAATTCTTTAAAATGTTAAAATTTGAAGATTTTCCAAAATAGCCTGTAACCTTTGCATACGTGTACCTGAAAGCTTCAGTAAGTTTTTGAGAATTTGGTATTGCTAGGCTTCAGTTTCGAGTTCCAGCCATCACTGCTGCTCAGTAGACCTCATTTTGGGATTCTGTTCTTCCCATAAATCTATTGGAAATTACTCTGCTTTTTCTAAAAGGAGACTTAAATCCCCCTGTATTATTTCTCCTATTTCAATCCATTCCCAAGTTTTCACAGCTGTTAGCTCTGTACTTTACATGTAGAATGTACATATTAATATCAATGGGACTTAACCCCATAGGCCCATGAAGTTTAATTTATATATTTATTTGACATATAAAGCATCCATTCTCATGGACTCTGGACAATGTATGAAGTGAACAAATTGGCAAATGATTATCTCAGTAATTAAAACAAAAACATACCAAACATGACCTCAGCAGGAATCCTGCAGCCTATCAATCAAGTTGATTGAGTGCACTGCTTCAGGCAACTTTTTTTGGGGGGGGGGGGAATGTTCTTTGCTTTACATTTTAAGCGTTCTCTTTAATACTGAAAAGATTGTTGGCAATTGATATAATGTTGATGTTTTCCTTCAGGTAAAAGTGGAAATGCTATGAGAATTTTTTTTAAAGTATAACTGTGAAATAAGCCCTCTTGTAATCATTTTAGGAGCATTGCTGACTGTAGAACATGTAAAGGATCATGTTAAAATTTCAGTGGAAGAAGGCAAAGAAACCATTCTACGGATATCTGAGTAAGTTTTTGTGTCTTTGCTGTTATTGCTTTTAAATTTTAATTACTATAATATTGATGCTGTTAAGAAAATGAAGAAAGGCTGTGTTTATTACCCTGAAGGAAGAAAGCCTGAGATGGATTTTAAGGAACAGGGAAAATAAAATTCTAAAACGGATATGTGACTGATATGGGTGGTTATATGTTGTATAGTACATCTAGAATGTCATTCCTTTTCTGTCTCACCTTTCCATTTTTGGACGGTGATGGGATCTCATTATTATGTATTCCCCAAAACTGGTCATCTTCTGCTGTAATAGTGGTAAAGGAAGAAGTCATTTGGAATGAATTTAACTACTTTTGCTTTATTCCCTATTTCAACTTCTGACTAGGTGAGTGATCTCTGATTTAATTGCTAAGTCAGAAACTGATTAGCTTTTCAAGAGAATAGTTAATTCCACTATGTAACTCAGCTTTTCTTAGTATTTGCAAAGATATAGATTATGCTGCATTGAAATTGTTATCCTTTCCATTGTGAAATAATGGCATTGATTGTTTTTAAAAAAAGAAATTGGAGTCATTGAAAACTGTGACTTGTAAGTAATGAAACAATGAAAATTTAATGCCTTTTTTGCATGAACACACACATATAAATACATACATACATTACATACATACATACATATATAAATTTATATCAAGCTCAGATGAACTTGCTAAAATTAAAATGTTAAAAATAAAAATTGTCCCCAGATTTATTGATGTATTCCCTGTCCTTCCAAGGAAGATATAATCACTTATTTTATTCTCTTTGTTTGACCATTTTAGTCACATAAAAATGGTTTTTAAATGTGCCAAACAATTTTAAATAAAATACAGAGATGCAGCATTTTACAATAAATCTATTATTATCAGGCAAATAAAAAATGGACGTTGCTACACTTCAGTGAAAGACCAACCACATGACCTTTTTTGTTCTATCAACCATTGTTTATACTTGCCCGATGATGAGAATTCTTTTATTATGAAGTGTTGCATTTATGCATGGAAAATAAAGTGAAGGTGTCTTCAATTTTCAGTAGCTTTTTAAAGTAGCTTTTTATTTTATTAAAAAATTAAAATAGTTAAATTTTCATTAGTTTCTATTGTGTTTGCAATATTTAATTTATGGGATGGAATGGCTATAAATTAATCTGGAAACATCATGCTGGGTTGCATATTATAATGAATTCCAATATACCTAATTCTGCTTCAAATATGGATAAACACAC
This sequence comes from Aparallactus werneri, assembly GCA_032468035.1. Lineage (NCBI taxonomy): Eukaryota > Metazoa > Chordata > Lepidosauria > Squamata > Lamprophiidae > Aparallactus > Aparallactus werneri. The sequence continues at coordinate 78,315 of JANHFQ010003184.1, forward strand.
ATATATATATATATTCAATTTTTTAAACAGCCAAATTACATTTACTGACGTGAATTCTATAGTTCGTTATCTGGCTAGAATTGCCACATCTGCTGGATTATATGGATCTAATTTGCTGGAGCATACTGAGGTAAGAAATGATCTTCTCATTTCTTAGAGATACAGGATGGGCTTTTAAAAAAATCTTCTAGCATTATACCTCAGGAACTAGCAGTTCTCATGTTATAGAAGTCTTATTTTTTGAAATCTAATGCAGATAGTCCTCGACTTACAACAGTTCACTTAGTGACAGTTCAAAGTTAACAGTGGCACTGAAAAAAGGGACTTATGACCATTTTTTCAC
>JANHFQ010003186.1:28264-38465 GCA_032468035.1 Aparallactus werneri
CTGGCTCTTTGGCTTTGAAACGGAGATGAGCACCGCCCCCTAGAGTCGGAAACAACTAGCACGTATGTGCGAGGGAAACCTTTACCTTTATGTGAGTTTGTATGTGCCGTATAGGCTTCCACACGCCCGCACCAATCACGCCCAAACTTTCCACATTATTATTATTTATTTATTATTAACATTTATAGGCCACCCAACTCCCACAGGATACTTACCTTATCCTCCAAGTACTGTGGGGGGGTCACTAACATTTGGGGGTGTCTGCACCCCAGAAAAAGGCTCCCAAAGTGAAGACCCCCAGCAATACAACAGCAAACCTGCACTGCGCATGTGTCGCGCGTGTGCAGCACAGACCTTCCAGCCAGCTCTGAAGCCAGCACCCATTACGATAAAGCAGCATCACAAGCTTGGGCCCAGCGGCGATGGACCCAGTAACAGTGGAGGCCCCAGCAACGGTTTGGCCCTGGTGGGGCTGAGTGGGAACGAGGGAGACAGCCGGATGCAACGATCTAATCATTGGTTAGATTCCTAAGAATGTACGGAAAAACCAGGGCAGATGCCAACAATCTGCATCTGCATTTAGTGCCCCATATACAGACTCAGAGCTCCTAACCTCAGAGCCTCAAAGACATCTGTGAAGCTATCACTGTCATAATTTTCAGAGTGAAGAATTTGGAGGTGGTAGAACATAATTTTTTTAACCGTAACCAGTTAACAACCACCTCTAAGACTGAAGAGGAGTTCTTATTGCCCCAACTAAATCACAGGAAGAGAACCTCTTGTGGAATCTTGGACGAAAGGATTTAGTTGAGATAACAAAAGGGGAGTAAAAGAAAAAAATGAGGGTTGAGCTGGGAGTCACAAATATTGAGTTAGGGGGGACCAGGCAGTTTTCAGGAGCAAAGATTACCTGGCAGATAAGACAGAAGTTACTTCCTCACATTCCCCTAACAACAGAATGAAATGTTTCAGCAATTACCTTTTTCTTCCAATCCTTGTTAAGCTGCTTTTGTTTGATTCCCGATTCATAGTTGAGATATTTTTAAGCAGTTCTTAAGCGTTCCAATTTTAGAGTGGTACTAGCTGATTACCGATCGTTGCCCGGGTATTTTTTTCTGGAAATGCGGCTTCCTGCTCCTCATCGTCTTCTTCTCCCCCCCTCCTCCTCATTTTCTTCCCCTTGCTCGGCCTCCTCCTCTTCATCATCTTGTTCCCCCTTCTCCTCTTGTTCATCATGTTGTTCCCCCTACTCTTCTTCATCTTCTTCCCTCTTCCTCTTCCCCCTCTTTGTCTTCTTCCCCTCCTCCCTCCTTCTCTTCATAGTCTTCATTCTCCTATTTTTCCCCTCCTTCTTCTCCTCCTCTTTCTCCCCCCTCCTGTTCATTGTCTTTTTTTTCCTCCCCCCCCTCCTCTTTGGCAGCCTGGTCCTTCTGTGGGAAGTGCTGGAGAAGTGAGCAGCGACATCACTGCCAGCAAAGGAGTGCAAGTGACTTTGGCCGCAGCCGCCTGCTTTTCACACAGCTCTTTGGTGAGGGTAGATAGGGGGTGCCTCCCTGCATGGGCAGAGTGACACCCCCTGCCTCTCCCTTCATGCTCCCATCAGCTCTGAGGAATCAGACCTGACAGCGGGATTTAGTTTCCGAAGCAACATCCCACCCCTCCATAGCGGATGCTTGCAAGGCTGCAGCAGGGAGCTTTTAGGACCTTTGCATTTTAGTGAAAATGACCTTTGCATTTTAGTGAAAACGACCTTTGCATTTTAATGAAAACAACCAGGAGGTACTATTTATTTATTTATTTATTCATTTATTAATCAAATTTATATACCGTCCTTCTATAGTGACTCAGGGCATTTTTAGTGACTTAGGGCTACATATAAAACAGTAATAATAAATAAGATTAACGTAGATTAAATTAAAACCCCATCTAAAATAAATGACAATTTAAAACCCACCCCCTCAATCCAGGCCGGCAGATGCAAAGAGCCAGGTCTTTAGGTCCTTCCGGAAGGAATGGAGGCAGGGGAGGTGCGTAGGTCCCTTGGTAGTTGATTCCACCAGGTGGGAGCCCGTACGGAGTACGCCCTATTCCTGGGAGCTGCCCGGCGACATTCCTGTGTCGGTGGCTCCCGGAGCAGGCCCTCCCTATGAGAGTGGACCGAATGGGGTGAGGCCGGTTCCAGGTGTTCCCTTAGATATTCCGGTCCCAAGCCATTAAGGGCTTTATAGGTCAACACCAGCACCTTGAATCTCACTTGGAGGGCAACCGGCAACCAATGCAGCTTGCAGAGCAGAGGCGTTACATGGGAGTATCGGGAGACACCCATCACTGCTTGGGCAGCCGCATTTTGCACCAGTTGAAGCCTTCGAATGGTCCCCAAGGGCAGCCCCATATACTCACTAAATTGTCCAAAGTCAGAAATGGAAATGCAGAGATTAGGAATTCCACTACTAAATGTTCAAACTGAAGCAAACCACAATTACTGGACACTAAGACGAACCACGATGTTTGTTGCTATGAAATCAACGAGTTGTTCTCTGCAAAGAGTTCCAAGCACACCTCTTTTAAGTCCTGTGGCATGTGGCCAATTACTGGTCAGCTGTGTCACGGCCTCCTCTCTTCATTCGCTGCTGCTGCTGTTTCCTAATTAGCTATCCGCCACGCAGCTGTGTCAGAGTGCTTGCAGAACATCACGAACATTTGTACGTCAATTGCGCGCAGTGCACGTTTGACTGGCGTTCGCCAAGTGCACCCACGAAGCGCATAACCAGCGTACCAGTAGGATCCCACCACTGCCCCTAATCATCTTGGTTGCTCTTCTCTGCACTCTTTCTAGAGTCTCAACATCTTTTCTATAGTGTGGTGACCAAAACTGGATGCAGTATTTTAGGTGTGGTCTTACTAAGGTTTTATAGAGTGGTATTAGTACCTCACGTGATCTTGATTGAATCGCTGTTAATACAATTTAGGATTGCATTGGCTTTTTTGGCTGTCACAAAAAACCCCCAATGGAAAATACTATTTTGATTATAGCTTGTAATGCAAGGTCCTGCTTATTAAAGTATTAAATGTCTGACTATGGCCAATTAAAAGTTATTTTTAAAAATCCAACAGGTCAGCACTGCTAGAGACAAGCTGAATGGGACAAGCTGAATGGGATGTCTCTCAGATTAAATTTTATTGTCTTGTATAAATTTGTGGGTGATAGTTCTTTTATGTCCCACTTCTTCAAACTGCATACTTAAGTTGATTCCCATATATTTCTGGAATTCCTTTGTGTTTTATCAGTATGTTAGGGCATATTCAAACACATTTCTAAAGTATAGTGCAGATAAGTCTGCTCCCATGAACATATCATATAATAAGAAGCTTCTCTGAATAATTGCCAATTATATTTACATCACATTCTTTCAAAGAGTCCAACCTAAAATAGTGTAGAGATTTTCCTGAATGTAATTACAGTGCATATTTGATCTGGATTAAACTGAGGCAGTTAACTGGGACAAATCTTCTGCACTTACATATCTACTGTACATACACACCCGTGCTATTATATCATAAATTACAATATACTGGTAGTCCTTGTTTAGCAACTGCCTTGTTTAGCTACTATTTGCAATTATGATGATGATGAAAAAGCAACTTTCCAACCAATCCTCATATTTAAGACATTTGTAGGGCTACAAATTAAAGAAAAACTGAAGATCATAAGCATTGTCATGGTTTAATTTACAGACCACATCACTTAATGACCGAGTTGCCAGTCCAAATTGTAGTCACTAAACAAAGGTTACTGTGGATGTGATTTAAGATGAGTTTTGTCTTCTAGCATGACACAAAACACACATATGACAATTATGTGATCCATGTCTAAGTATAGCCAAGTATGTTTATGAAGTATTTTGGACATACTGTAACTGTAATTTGCGACGGTATCAAGGTGGTTAATAGTGTGTGTATGTGTGTTTTTAATTTATGGGATGTTTTTTTCAATTATAATTTTTCAATACAGTAAAAATATACCAAACAAAAAGAGTTAGAAAGTAAGAAAAAGAGCAAGGGGAATGAAAAGAAAGAAAAGTTATGCTTTCTGCCCTTCCTAAATTTATCAGAAAATGTTGAGATTCAGTGATATAATGCCAGTTCTCAAACAAATTAACAGATTCAGCAAAAAAAACCACCCAATTTCTTTACAAGAAGAAATTGTGTTATGGAGCAGAAGGAAAGTGTGCATACTAAACATTTAACTAATTTACAGGTTCTAAAATTAATTGCTTGTGCCATTTTCTTAAAAATAAATACTCTCAGCTGTTTTTCTTGTAGTACCATGGAGGATACCTTTGGGATTGACATACTTCAATTACCAGTATGACTGCACATAGTTTAAAAGTACATCTTGAAACACACCCACAGAATTACTATTTCTCACAACTATTGAGGCACATTCATATTTATTTATTTGACATTCTCCAGAATAAATCAGTTGAAGAAGGCAACCCTGTATTTTAACATTAAAAGCAGGACACATTCATACTATCTGTAATCTTCTGAGCCTTTTCCATTGACAACTATTGTGACAAGATGAAGCTAAGAGATTTTTGTTCCTGATGTTTAGAATAAGAAAAATTATTCTCAAAATATACCATAATGCATTCATTAATTTAATTTTTTTTAAAAACCAATAGAAAAATTCAGGGATTAAAAGCACATATTTCCAATAAGGATGAGATATAGATCAAACAAGGTATTTTAAATACTGCCTATATTTTTTCAGTCTTCAGCATCTGACTTGCTGAAGGACATAATCCATGATGCTCCAGTTATCTCATACATCTATACAATTTGTGGAATATAGTACCCAAAAAATTACTTTAAAAATATTCAAAACTCCAATTTAAAAAAGAAAGTATAAAAAGGCATCTTAATTACAGCTATATATCCTTTTAAAAAAAGATACTTTCAGCATTAATTTAAACCAGTTTGATATACACAGAATAAACCCTAGACCTGAATGTGTGGAAAATAGAAATTTCAAGAGAATCCTTGAGGTTTTTTCACAAGCCATATGCATTTAACAATAGCTTACAATATACTCATAGAAAGGAGAGGGAACGGAAAGATCATACCCAGGATGAGAAAATACCTTTTATGAAGTAAAGAGCACCCATCTCAAATAGCGACCATTAGATAGGAACAAAACATTGATATGTAAGAAGCTTATACACTACAATAAACTGCTAAGGACTCTCTAACTGTGACTTTTTAAATTTCATTTGACCAACCTGTTTCCACAAAATATCCTATAGGCATAATTTTAATCAGAAACAAAAAGCTGTCAGAAACTGAAAGTACCTCAGATTTACAGATAAGGGAAAAGTACTTTAGAGAGGAAAACAGAGCAGTTCCACTGTCTGTGAGATAATGTATTCATCAACCCTTATTAATTTTATGCCAGGTTTACTTTTAAAGGATACAATACATACAGTATGTCTGTTTACTACAATCCCTAAAAGATGCTCAGATTTTAAGGCTAGTTTCGGATCAGCTATTTTATACCAGACTTTAATATGGTATATCCTACAAATTATCTGTGTGTAGAGGAACTACTATATTTAGCTACTGGTATCAGTTTTCTGTATTTTTCTTATATATGATTTTGCTAATCACACATGCACAAAAGAATGAGCAAACCTACAAATATTTAGTAAAAATATCTCAAAGGATGGGAAATTCCAAAATGTCCTGATGGGGATTGAACACGTGTAGCGGGCATGGCATGGAAGTCTACCTTACCTTTCAAAGAATAGGAAACACAGTTAAATGGAATGCAACATCTTAGAAAAGGTTACTCTTGGATGGAACAGGATAGCTTAAAGTGAAACTGCAATGGATTTGGGAAGTTGGGGTTTTTTGTTTGCAAGTTCCAAATTTCCATGTAATTCATATGAAAATTGGTCCCCTTCTTTTGAGGCCAAATGCATAATTTTGCACAACTAAGAGAAAAATGTCAGGTATGGATTCTAAAAAAGGCAACAACCCCACCCCCCAAAAAAACCCATCCCCAAACAAATGCAAGTAATATCCACACCCCTCCACATCCTCATTTTTAGAAACTTCTCTTCCCCCAGACCGCAGATAAACCAACACAGGCTTGGGAAAAAAAGCTGTAATCCAGCCAAAATATTATGGATGATGTATGGGTTGGTATAATGTTAATAAATGGCAATGGAGCTGTGTTTTGTACATCTTTGCAGCTTTTCCTTTTAAACTGTTTTGAAACTTTACTAGAGTTTATATAATGACAGATGTATGGCCCTTGTTTTACCAAAAACTAACTTCAAATGGAAAAAATTTAATAAAGAAGGAGTTGTGTGTGGGAAGAAACAAGAGATGTGTCACCCCTGTTGCCTACTTTTCCAGCTTCCCCCGTCAAGCCTGTTTGCTTCCCACTAATAAAGTTTGCAATATTGAGTTCTAAGAGATGGCTTTGCTCAAAAGGATTACCTTTTTTACCAGCCATATCAACTATCCTCTAGTCTACACTGTGGTTCTGCATCCTTTAACCATCTGAGGTATCAGAAATAAAACTTCTTTAAAAGTGGCACCGGGGCTCGTAAATGAGATTTGTTTCACATCACCTTTTTATTTTTTTACCCTCCCTCCTCCATGGCAGGAGAACTCTTTCAAGGGTCTTCAAACTTGGCAAGTTTAAGACTTGTAGACTTCAACTCCCAGAATTCCTGAGCTAACATGACTGGAGGAGGAATTCTGGGAGTTGCAGTCCACAAGTCTTAAACTTGCCAAGTTTGTACCATGAGGACGCAGATGGTTGGGGCCAATAGGCTGACTCTGTAAACCGGTTAGAGAGGGCTGTAAAGGACTGTGAAGCGGTGTATGAGTCTAAGGGCAATCAGAAGGCTGTGAGCTCGATCCTAGGTAGAGGCAATTGTCCTCCTTGGGCAGGGGGTTGGACTAGATGACCTACAAGGTCCCTTCCAACTCTGTCAATCTGTGAAATGCTATTGCTATTCGCATTCACGCAAGCTCCCCCCCAGGGGGTCCTTTGGAGAACGGCTAAGAAATACCCTAAATAAATCAATATCCTTGCAGTGGGAAGCTTTCCCAAGCGACACGTTCCAGCCGGCCAGATCTCGTTCGCACCTTTCCGGGGGGAAGAAGCCGAAAACAGATCCGTGGCGAGGAATAAAGACCAAGGGATCCAACGAACGGGAGCTGCTCTTTTATTGGACCGTTCCCATGAAGCCGCGTCCTGCCTGCCTCCCAACCCGATCCCTGCTGCCGCCGCCCCATCCACTGTTCCGCCTAGACTTGGGCTCCGGTCCAGCCACCACCAACGCCTGGGAAACGCCGCTCCTCGGAGCTCCTCTATGCAGCCACCGCCCGCCCTTGCCGCCCCTTTCGTCGCTTTCCCATTCAGGCGGCTGCGCTGTCACCCCGCCCAAGCCTCGTCGCCGGGCCCCGCGGAGCCGCTTTTCCCGGGCAGCGATTGGCGAAGCCGCTTGACAACCACAAAGCCGGCCCGCCGCCTCTCGGGTCTTTAGGAAGCGAGCAGTAGAGCAACCCGCCGGCACGGGCCCGCGTTTGTGGGCGCCGGTGGCCGCAAGCCGCGGACGGGCTCTTCTTCTTCCTCCTCCTCCTCCTCCCCCACACCCCTGGGAAGCTCCTGCCGCCATTTTGTGCGTCTCCCTCCCTCACCCCGATTTTTCCCTCGGAGTCGGCGGCTCGGGAAAGGCCCGCCCTGTAGGTGAGTCTCTCGTTTGGTGTGGGGGCCATTCCCGGCCGCCGGCGGGTCTTTTGCTTGCAGCCGAGGCAGGGCTTCGCTGAGGTGGCGGCGACGCTGAAGAAGCGGGTTGGGAAAGCCGTGCAGGAGTAGTTTGGGGGATGCCGAAGGCCCGAGGGAGGCCTCTGGGGATCGGACGTCGGGCTGGTGGGAAGCCTTGAAGGAATGGGTGGGAGAAGGGACTGGCGCCGGTGGAAGAAGCGACGCGGCGGGGAGGAGAAAGACAGCCTCGGTGGGGATGCCTGGATGCTGAACGGGCGGAAGGACGAGGCTCTTTAACTCTCTCTCTTCTCGCTAGTGACCTTGTCTGCCTTCTCGCGTCTTCCCCTGCCGTCCTGCCTTCCAGGTCAGAAGGGGTGTGTTTGTGTCTTGTGTGTGTGTGTGTGTATTAGTGTGCCGTTGCTGCCCAACTTGTGACCGACATTGGTTGCGCATCTGAGACCTACTTCTTCTCCTCTCACCTTGTGCGCCTCTTTGCATTCTTTTGTTATTGCAGCATCCACACAAGAGCAACTTCCATGGGTTTTAAAAAGCACCTGCTGTTCTTTGGCTCTTCCCTAAGGTTAGGTTACTACTTCGGTGATGATCTTGCAGGTCGCATAGGAAGGGTTTTTTGTTTGTTTGTTTTTTAAGCAGAAAGGCTGGATAATAAATAGGGTATATAAAGTTCAATGGTTGAAATGTAGGTTTGCTCTGTCACTGAAAGGGGGAGGGAGGAGAAAGATGCAGTGTTTTGCCTCTGCGCTCTGCTTATTCTCAGGTTTTCAATCTTGATTTTTCTAAGAAAACAATCTATGGCTGCTATTGTCCACTTTGTTTCTTGTGAATATTAAGAATTATGTGCCTGCAGTTTTATAGCAAAGATTGGCATCATGTCACATCAGGGCAGTTGTTCCAATCTATAGTATTGTAGCAGGAGTTCAAAAATCACTTAAGAGATTCGGGCAGTCGATTCCATCACATACTTTCAACAATCCTTTGTCTGCATGATAGAGTGGCAGGAAAAAAGAGAGAGATGTATTAATGAGAATGCACATATGCTGAATTCAGGTATGTTTATTGGCATATTTGTATACAAATAAAAATCGGCATTATGGTTATATGAAAGTTTTGAACTCGACAGCCTATGAATAGATAGTTGGAAATGTAGTGGTTAGGATAACTCATTGATTTAATGGAATATCTTGTTCTTTGTTCATTCAAACTGATTGAAAACCTTATAGATGCTATGAATATAAAATTGTGCCACAACCCTTATGCAATATAATGTTCCACTGGTATATTTAGAATTATAGAAAACTAAATGCTAGTGGTTATCTATATGAGTCTGTTTACTTTGGCACTACAGTATATATACACACTCACAATAAATACATATAAACAAAAGATGATGTGCTTGTGATTTATTTTCCCCTTCTATGTCTACTAATTGTTGCAGATAAATAATATATCACCTTATACTGGTTCCTGTCCTGTCCATCTGTTGTACTTTAAATCTCTTCCAACCCTTTTGGTGCCATGGGCACAGAAGGCATTTTGAGAAAATATTAAAAGCTTCAGAATGCAATTGAAGGAATTGGACATTCACAAAACTGCTATCATAGTAGACACGCCCAGTCATGAAACATTTCGGTCACAAAAAAACCCCAAACTATTGCTTTATCTTGTTTGAGATTACTTCCAGCAGTCTTGGTCACCCCCATCCCAGCACGTAAAGATGCATCCATGCCATTTTGGTGCTACTTATATTTTTATATTCTTTCAGGAACATCTTTCCCAAACATATACTATAATACATAGCTTTTACTTCTCCCATGCCCCCATGCAATCTAAATCACCCTTGGTCTCCATATTTCTTTCAACCCCTTGTCACATGCCCCTACTCCTAATACGCCTTCCTTATCCTAACTCAACCTGGTTTCCTTTCATAGTCTGTTGGATTTTGCTGAGCATGGCCCTTTACTCCATGTTTCATTATTATCCTATTATGCTTAATAATTGCTTGTTCCACTAAATCACTTGCAGCTTAGTGCCAGTGTGGCCACTTCTATCCCTAAGCCACCTATGAAGTTGTTTCATCTTATCTATCATTTCCTTCCCTTTGTTGAATCTGCTGTACAGAAGTGGTTCACAATAAAGCACTGGTCTGAAAGGTTCTCTCTTTAAAAATCCCCAATATTGTCTCTAGGACCAAGTGAAGTAGGGGAGTGGACAGATGGAACAGCAGTCCATCCCTATTGTTGAGTAGGAACTGCAGAACCAAAACTATTCGGGTAATTCTTTTAAAAGACCACTGAATGCATATGATAATACTCTCCATTGAGCAGACATTGCAGTGTCCAATCTGTAGAAGTGCAAGTTTATTGTAAGACTAAAGAGCAACTTGTTATATAATAAATT
>JANHFQ010003188.1:103750-114410 GCA_032468035.1 Aparallactus werneri
AGGTTGAAGTCCCCCAAGACCATCAGCCTGGGGTAATCAACCGCCACCCCGGAGAGGGCATCGAGCAGCTCAGGCAGGACGGTCGTGACGCAGCTGGGCGAAAGGTACGCCAACAACACGTCCAACTGAACCCTTGGACCGAACCTCAAGTGGAGGGACTCACACCCGCCTATCTGGACTAAAGCGACTTCCCGCGGCCTTAACGACTCCCTAATAACAATAGCCACTCCCCCGCCCCTACCCCGGGCCCTCGGGCGGTGAAACACCAGGAAACCTGGTGGGCAGAGATCATTCAGAGGGATTCCTCCCTCCTGGCCCAACCAGGTTTCCGTGATGCATGCCAGGTCGGCGGACTCCTCCTCAATTAGATCTTTGATGAGGGGAGCTTTGTGAACCATCGACCTGGCATTCAAATAGACCACCCGGAGCCAAGGGGCTCGCAACTCCTCACTCCCGGAAGACGGGGATGCACCTTGGGGGTCGGAGCGCGCTATAGTTCTCAACCAACGACAGCGCACTCCCAAAACATGATGTGGCCCCCTGTGCCATCTGGCACCTAAACCAACCACACTTTTGATCCGCTGTCCCACCTCAACCCCGAGCTCAAAGTTCCCCTGTTCCTCCGCCCCTCCTACGGAGGTGGCCGTAGGTATGGCTAAAGTACCCAACGGGGTCCCCCCATACACACCTGTGGACTTCCCCTCCCTAACCCTTTTAAAAACCCCGCTAAAAATCGCACAAGGGGTTTCCTCAAAGTGCCAATTAGAGGACCCCTTGTCGTACATGGCCTCCTCTAGGAAATCCTGCCCACTAAAAATGGGCAGGATTCGTCATTAAGGGGCAAGGCAGGGCGCTCCCAGGAGAGGGGGGTGCCCCTGAGAGCGAATAATGCTGACTCTGAGTAATTGATCCTGTGGAACTCAGAGACAGCTGCCCGCCATGTTGGAAGACCAGAACCAATTCCCTAGCAATTGATGCAATGTTAAGAGTTTGTTGTTTGATCAACCCTAACAGTAGGAGATAGAAAAGATAGACAAGGAAGCCATATAAGAAAAGACTTTAACAAAGGGCAATGCAAATAATTACTCTTATAGCTGAAAGTAATTATCATCATCATTTCCTTTCTTCCTTTTTCATATTATTAAGTAAATGATCATGAGCCTTTGCAGAATCTATTTTAGGCTTTATATTTACAGTGGTCAGAGCTAATTCAATTTATAGTACAGTTTAAATGGCATGAAACTAAGTCACTGCTTTTAGTAATTGAGATCTCTACAGAATGGGGGGAAAGGTGGCTTTTTAATAGAAAAATAACCCTCATACACTCCAAAGTAGCTTTTCCGGGTTGTGAATTATTTAATTTATTTTTGGTATTAGTGTGCTGCTGTCAAAAGAACAGTAATGTATTATGACCATAATTATTGTTCCCAATCCTTGTAGAAAACAGATTTATTCCTTTAACTGAAGTGTAAAAACTGGAAAATCTGAACATGGATATGTTTTTCAAAAAACATTTTCATGATGCCATAATTTGCTTTTTAAAAATATAATTAGTCCTCTAATTAAGGAATTATCAATTTCTACTTTTTATTTTGCACATCAAGTTTTGTGTATTTTGGATTTTCTTCTATTTTAATAGCTTGGTAGGGAAATGCTGATTGGATTTGCACTTCATTCTATGCTAAAATGTAATTTCATTTTGATTTTGCATGATGTAAGAAACATATCATTGTGATTTATAACTATAAGGCACAGCTTAGTTTGATGTTCTGACCCTATTGGATAACCCAAAATGCTGTGATGAACAAATAATAGCTTAACCTGAATCTACCTTTTAGGAAATAATGACAGGATAAATTTTATTTTCAACATGTTCATATGTTCCTATCTCAAACACAAAAGCAGAATCATTGGAACATGAGCAAGTAAAAATCTTATGTTCACCTTAATTCAACATAGCTTTAATTAAATACCTGCAGCATAAACTGAAATAAATTATGTTATGTAAAATTAAAAATATGACAACTCACTTTTAAACACATGATTAACTTATGAATAAATACTAATAAACTAGTATGTATCACAGCTAAAACAAAATTTTAGAATTTTTAGTACCAAATTCAGAAAAGTTCAGATTCAGCATTGTTTTCCTTATGAAGACTGACATTTTTAATGAAAAAAATGGAATAAAAATTTAAATTTTTACAGGGAAAAGTCTGACCTATCAGCAACTCACTTCATTTTCTGACACTTTTTACCTTCACTTTATAGTACTTTAGAGAGAACAGAAGAGTTTAATATTACATATTTGCAGAAATCAGCCCTACAAAATTATTGCTCATCAGATGTGTAAATATTGTAACCTTGAGAACAGTTAGTCACTTTCTCACAGGGAGATCTGCCTTATACTGCAGCTGTTTTCAGCACTTCCTTAATGTACGGTAACTATTATTTAAGGATAACAGATGCAGTCTGCAGTCAGCTTATAGTGAATAGTGTTGGTCTGGTAAGTGGAATTTAATTTGATATTTATGAATATAGGCAGGCAATTTTTTTCCTCAAACATGTATGCATGAAGTGACAATTCTGGAGGATTACTGTATGTAGTGTCAGAATTAGCTAGTTTATAACTGTATATATCTAGTAACTTTTGTGAGAATGTAATTTAAAACTCCTGCTGTTATTTTATCACAGCTTTCTTTAATATTAAGCAAGGTTTGTTTTAACCTTATGTTCAATAAACTATTATTATTTGGTTTACATCCAAAGCAGTTGAACTGGATATAGAAATACAGTTAATGGACTAGATGGTTAACTCATCATGCTAAGTCCACCCCAAACTTTGTGAAAGTTTAATGTGATTCGTGAATATAGTATCTGGTTGGATTGATTGCAAAATTCTCACTTCATGCTAAGCAATACTTTTGTTTGGTTTTGACTTTTAGTTCTTTGAGGTATAACCATATGGGGTCTTGACTGGAGAAAAAAAATCCTACAAACTACAAAAGAAGAGGAGATTTATTTATATGAAATCTACTCTTCTCCATCTTTTTCAGTGGTCTCTATTGGGTGTTTGTCTAGTCTCTGAATGAGAATCACATGTTAAAGCTTTTTCTGCTTTTACTGCTTTTACAATATACTGAGTGAAGCATAGTGAAACTTTAATGCGTTTTTAGTTCCAGCTTGGAAGGAAGGTAATTCAAACAAAATCAAGAGTAGCACAAGCTCATGTAAGTACCATATCTGGTTTAGTATGAAGGATCTTTAATTTGGGAGGGTATCTGGGGTTCATTGCTTTTAGTGAATTAAGTATCCTAGCCTTTATTTGCACATTGTGCTAAAGCCATGATATAGTTGACTTAGTTTTGGCTTAACACACATTTGAATCTGGTAACTCTTCCTTCAATAACCCTTGATTAAAACAAACTGTGATTTAGCACTCTGTAATTCAAAGTGATGATGGATGATTCTCAGGATTGAGAAAGTGCTTGCCTTTCTAGTTCTTGATGAAATAGCATTCCACATAAAATATAAGATATCCTTTGTTGTCATTTTTTATTTTAGGCACACAGACAGATATTAAAAATGAAATTCTGTTGCCTGCTCTCAAAAGTGTACATGTACATAACACACACATAGACATGCCACATACATATGATATAACTAGACTCTTACATACAAATACATATAAATAAAACAGCATATGTGTAGTTTATAGGTACTAAATTCATTATGCTCAAAAGATGCTTGTTTAGCTGTAGTAACCTAATGCAAATTTTATCATTAAGAAATCCATTTGTAGAAGGACTACTTGGTATGGCCTATGTAAATTACAAAAATCCTAATTTTTCCACAGGGCTCTTTTTCAAGTAAAATTTGCTAAATTACTTTGAGCAACAATAGTTAGCTTCTTATCATTTTACTGCATCCAGTCAGGTCTGAAGACACTCTTAATATATCGGTAGACATTGTCTCCATATTTCATCTTTCCATCATTGAGATTAGAGCATGTTAAATACCATACATTAAATATGGCTAATTACTAATTTATTTTCAAATCTAACAGAACTCTGTTCATTTGCCAAATAGTTTTAATAAGAATTGTTTTTTCTTAAAAGACAATCCTTTGAATGAGTCTTAGTTAATAATTATTATTCTGCTCTTTAAGCCTTAAATGATAAGAGTAGTTGTAAACTCACAACATTATGAACTTTAGAATTCCTCTTACAATAATAGCCTTTCTGTTTACTGATAAATGGGTCAGAAGGGCTTGGTGTACTAATGAGGCGTGAGCACTTTTCAACCTGTTAATAAATTTGTAATGTATATACTAAAGGGCAAAAGTCACAGTCTGCAAAATCTTATGAAATGATTACATTTCTTATCACTTGAAACTGTTTAAACTTAGGACTTTCTTGGCATGCAAGTGATAGATAATCTTGAAAGTATTAAATTTTGATCATTTAAAATCATAGCAGCATTCTGATCTGGTTTTGGATTAGAGGATATTATACAAATGGATCAGACTAATCCACTTACAATGTATAACTATTATAACTATCACTATTATTACTATTTAGACAGCTTACATAGTACAGCATAAGAAATTTGTCTCTCATTTTTTTTCTACCCAATGCAGAACTTCTGCAAACTTTAACTTCTATTTCTTCACACAGGTCTGCAATAAAAATGGTGAATAGGTTCAGGTCCATTCAGTGTTTTCCTCCACATGGATATGGAAACCTTAATCAATGCTCTTTGGATGTAGTAATTTGGTTCAAACTAATAGTAATATCCTATAACCCAAGGTGTCAACCTCGATTTCATTGAGAGCTGCATTAGTGTTGTATTTGACCTTAAGGAGCTGGTGTGGGTGTGGCCAAGGTGGGCATGGCCAGCTCAATGTCACTCATGTCTGAGGCACCTGTGCTTTCTGCCAGAGAAAATGGGCTCCCGAGCAACCCTCTGTCAGTGAAAGTAGAGCTCAGGATGGCCACCCTCCCGAGCTACATTTTCGCTGGCAGAGGCACCGCAGGCCAGTCTTTTGCTGTTTCCAGGGTGGCCTTATTAAAAAGATACACATGAAGAATGGTCTATATTTCATAATATTAATTGTTATGCTGAAAGTTATCTGTGTGCATGCCCATGTTGGGATGTAATTACTGGGATCAAAGGAAATTGTAATACAAAAATTATCTTTGGTGATAACTAATTGATATGCTTTATCAAATTAGTCAAGTTAGAAGTTGTTAGGCTTTTTTTTAATGTGGTTGGGATTCTTTTTTTTTGAAGGGGGGAAAGAGATCAAATACCATTCTATATTAAGATTTTTTGTCATTTTTATTTCCACTATTATTATTGCAAGTTGTGCCATACTGTTAAATTGAAAGCTAGTTTGTCTAGGCGACTAGAGGAAGTTAATTATTGTTCTATCTACCTCAAGAGAGAAATCTTATATAATTAATTTTAACAAGCTTTCCAACTAGGATATGATCTAACACATGTTGTTCTTCTGGGAAATATTTGATTTTTCTCTTTCAATCAATCTGATTCTTGGACACTGCTTGGAAAAAAATCCCTACAATTTTTTTGGTAAGGTTTTTCAGAAATGGTAATGGTTTGTCATTGCCTCCTTCCAATGACAGAGGGAAAGAGACTGATCCAATGTCACCCATCTGGCTTTGTGCCTAAGCCAGGTCTAGATCTCCCAGTTTCCAGCTTGATATCTTAAAAGAGCCAATTGGTTCTATTTTGATTGAGCTTTCAGTTTTGGTGATGCCAGTTCCATACATTTACTGTATTGCCAGTAATTTCCAAGGATTGAGCCATGTTGATATGCTAGCTATTTGTCGAGTATTTATTCATAATAAAATTATTTCACTTTAGGAACAGGAGTAGGAGGATTTTCTCTATGCTTTCAACCTTTTATTCTCAATTTTTCCTGGTGAATTGCCCACTTTTATTAATAAAGCAAAATTATTTTGAATCAGAATTCTAAAAACTTAAGGATTTGGGCATTGCAATTCTAAGCATGGGTTTGTATTTGCATACTGTCATATACTTAAGTATAAGGCAGAATGTAGTCATAGGAAAATAAAACACAGAAATGACACATTTGAGTATGAAATAGCTGAGTTACAATCCATCAAGCAATTTGACTCCATTTCCTGTGTCATGGACTAGAACAAAGGGCTTTTTATTGCTAAATGTCATAATCAGTTGATCGATGTAAGGATGTTTGGGTAATCCTAAACTAGTTTTTGAACACTCATTGTTAAAGCTGATTATCACTGTACTATCTGTATTTATTTCTTTTGTCTTCTTTGATTTTACTATTCATGGTTTCACACTCACACACACACACACGTATATACTGCACATTCTAAGCCTGTAAAAAACTGAATCTAAAAAACATCCTGACTGAACTGTCTTTGTGAAGTAAATACATCATTTGGCTAATACAGTTGAAATAGTAACAAGACTACTATTGTTAAGTCAATTTTAATTCTGCAAGTCTTAATAAAGGTGCATGTACTGTCCAGGGGTGGGTTTCTACCGGTTTAGCCCAATTTGGGCCAGCCATTTGTTAAGGTCGGGTCAGTTGTAGTTAACCGGTTAGGTCAGTTTTTGAAAAAAAAATTGGGGGACCTCCCACCCGCCCAGGCGCTATAGCTACCTTTATTCACTCTGTTTGCAGCATAGCTGATCGATGTGGCAGCATGCCTTAGCTGTTTTTCCAGGTGGGAGGGGCCAATTTAAAAAAAATTTTTAAATTAATTTATTTTTATTTCTTTTTCAAAAAATGACCAAACTGGTTGTTACACTGGTTGAAACCCACCCCTGGTACTCATTACACTTTTGGAATGAAAAGACATGAAGTACTGTAATCCTAGTGAATTAAAATTCCACAGTTAAGTGAATAATTGGACTTAATCTTAAAATTCTTAGTGTAATGTTAGCTTAAAATGAGCTAATTTTAAAATTTCTGAAATGTGTTTACTCATATTTATATGTGAACAGTCCTCCAAGTGGGGGCTAAGTATATCCTGAGGCATAATTAAAAACAAATTAGAAAATCAGCTACCTACAAGAATAAAAGCCATAAAATGCTTACAACATGTATTTTAGTTGTCTTAAAGTAAGCAATGATGAAGTATCAACACCTTTATTTTTAGGATCTCTAGCTTCTCACAATTACCTACTCTGGAACACATTTTTTTCATCTGGATGTTAAAATACAAGTGTTTCCAATGTATTGATTTCTGAAATGCCTTTTGCATCCCTGTAATTGGGGTTTCTTTTTGCAAATTATTTTGTGTTTGATCAGTAATAATTGAAGATCTGGGATCACAAATATAAATGTTATTAATTTCTTTTGAGACCTGAATTTTTGAAATTCTCCCTGAAAAGCTTTTATAGACTTTAAAAATGAATCTTTTGAAATCCATAACATATCAAATTTACTTTGTCTGGCATGAGTGAAAATATAAGAGTGGAAATGACAAATTTTTGAAGAGATGGATGTCTTGCAGAAGAAACTGTTAGCTTAATGAGAAATCTTTGAACACTACCTCAGTTTATTATCTTCTGTATTTCTAAATAGCTGGATTTTCATATTCACTTTAGTTCAGCAGTGGTATATGTGTATTTGTGAAGTAGAATGCAAGAGTTTACAGTAAGTATCAGGTCCTGAAGTATCATAGTTATCAGGAGTCATTTATTTCATGTTTAATCTGCCTTCT
Organism: Aparallactus werneri; assembly: GCA_032468035.1. NCBI lineage: Eukaryota > Metazoa > Chordata > Lepidosauria > Squamata > Lamprophiidae > Aparallactus > Aparallactus werneri. Next base: position 111,493 of record JANHFQ010003188.1, read on the forward strand.
AAGTAAAAGTCATTAACAGTACAATCTGATTTTTAGTTGTCCCCTTAATTTTAAAGAGATATAGGTATGCAAAGATAGGTAAAAAATAACATGTACCAATGAGTTGCGTAATAGTTTTGGACTGTTAACAAATAAATTGTATGAATTAATTAAAAATGCACAGGGACCGATTAATTTTTTTTTTTGGACTGAGATGCCCTACTCACAGTCACTCACGCCCTCATTGCCTCTAGGTTGGACTGCTGTAATGCTCTCTACATGGGGCTGCCCTTGAGCACCCGGAGACTGCAGCTGGTGCATAATGCGGCTACGCGGGTAGTTATGGGGGTACCTCAGTACTCCCATATTGCACCACTCCTGCGCAGTCTGCATTGGCTGCCAGTGGTCTTCCGGGTAAAATTCAAGGTTCTTGTAATGACATTCAAAGCCCTACATGGCTTAGGACCAGAGTATCTGCATGACCACCTTCTGCCACCGATAGCCTCCCATCGCCCAGTTCGCTCCCACAGAGTCGGTCTCCTCAGGGTGCCCTCAGCCAGACAGTGTCGGCTGGAGACCCCCAGGAGGAGAGCCTTCTCTGTGGGAGCTCCTACCCTCTGGAACACCTTGCCACTGGAGCTACGGACGATCCCCGATCTTCGATCCTTCCGCCGTGTCCTGAAGACGTGGCTTTTTAATCAAGCACATTAGGGGCACGTCAGGCCTTTTTAAAATCTCTTAAAATTTTTAAGTTTTAAATTGTTTCTTTCCCACCTTTTTAGAATTTATTTGGATTACTAAATTTAATATATTTTTAACTTTTGTATTACATGTTTTTTATATATTGTTCGCCGCCCCGAGTCCTTCAAGAGAGGGGCGGCATAAAAGTCCAAATAAAATAAAAATAAATAAATAAAATAATCTTGTATTTAAAAATAAATTTGATGCAGGGTTTAATTCAACATGGAAATGATTTTGGGGGACTATAACTCTCCTGGCAGGCTTGTGCCACATGTGAAATGTAAGTTTATCCTAGTCATGGTTTATTTGTTAAATAAAAATAGATTACTTATTCATTAGATGAGATGATTTTTCACTTCAACTTTTATTTCATACTGTGGCATTTATTGCTGTTAATGCTTGCATATTCACTTAAATTTAATAATGATTTCTAGTTTTAAAATGACACAAGATATTTAAATATTAGAATTCATTGTCATTGTCATCCATTCAGTCACATCTAACCCTCAGCCATTCTATGGCTCAGCTCTCTCCATGCCCCTCTGTCTCATACCAACTCCTTCAGATATGCCATGGTCATCCCAATGTCATCCTTTATAGTGCCCAGCCAGCAGATGCTAGGGTGACCCCTTCTTTAATTCTAATTAGAACTACAACTTCATTCTGACATTGTGTACATTATTTACTTAATCTTAGGATGGTTGCAAATCTATTTTCTGTTTTTCTTCTTGCTTCTTTTTTTATTCCGCTTTCCTGGGGGGAAAAAAATCAACAAAAGTCAATCTCTTCCGCTACCATCTTTATTGTACTTATATAAACAGAGAGGTGTAGGAAGTAGCCATGCAATAATTTGCACTGAAAACCCAACGATTAGTAAATGGTTGAGCATTCATACTCACAGCTGCTGGTTGCAGAAAAAGATACCCATATTTCTTTTTTTTCCTTTTCTATCAAGTTTTTATTATAATACAACATACAAAAAGAAACAAATTTCAGGAAAGAAAGAAAAGGAAGAAGAGGGAAAGAATGCAAGGAAAAAGAAGGGGAAAAAAGTAGTGACTTCAGACTAATATATTTTTAACCTTTTGTATTATCTGTTTTTATATGTTGTACGCTGCCCCGAGTCCCTTGGGAGAGGGGCGGCATAAAAGTCCAAATAATAGAATAAAATAATAGAATAAGGGTTTTTAGTTTTATTAATTTTAGTAATGCTGGGGGATTTTATCATGTATTTATTATTTTTATATACTGTAAGCCACCCTGAGTCCCATGGGATTGGGCGGCGTAGAAATTTTTGATGAATAAATAAAATAAAATAAAGAAATATTTTGTCAATCTTAATCTGGCTTCCAAACTGTTCACAGGATTGGTTTTTATCCATACAAATCAGGTTTTTTTTTTCAAAAAATGCACATCTATGAGTCCAGAAATAGACGGGAAGGAAATTAGGAATGGGAAGCAGAACCTGCTTACAAAGGGAATCCAATCAGAATGGAAATTGATTGTTCTTCTAAGCCAACTTGAAATCTGTTCCTTTCCGGTGCATTTTCTTCAGCCTTCAAAGAAACAATAGCTTGGATCCCGAGCTGGCAACCAGAGCTGAAATGTGTACGCTCATAAAAGAACATGAATCATGCCTTTATGAGGATTGTTTGCAGATGAATAAGTCACCCAGAAGCCATTTCTAAAATGTCTGGCCTCTGGGGAGCAATCTTATTTTCTGGAAAGATAATTAGCATGTTCACACGGCATGATGGAAGCATCTTCCACCCAGCAATCTTGGGTTCATCCCTCTTTAAATGGATATTACTATAGATTTATGAGACAGCATCAAGAAGAGCTTTGTCGCTACTGATCATGCTCTCTAAGCAGGAAGCCAAAGAATAAATGCAAGATTAAATGCAGTTCTCAGCCATAAAAACTCTCTACCTCCTTAGCTGGTGTACCAAAGTGACTGATTTATCCTAACTTGAGATGTAGCTTGAACTGACTTCCCACAACATGTAAAGAGCGAGAAAATAAATAGGTAGGTGGAGACTGTCTCATACCACATGACGTGGATTAAGAAGTACATCATACTACCTTCTCCACTCTGCTGCTGGAGAACTCTGGTGCTGGAGGAGACTCCTGCGAGTCCCTTGGACTGCAAAGAGATCCAACCGGTCAGTCCTAGAGGAGATCAACCCTGACTGCTCTTT
>JANHFQ010003191.1:57654-69155 GCA_032468035.1 Aparallactus werneri
GACAGAATGCGGTTTATCCTTGGAGCATCCAAGAAGCAATATCAACCTCCTCTGTTTCAGAGGGTTTGGCTGTTGGTGTTGGATTTGGTGCTGTTGGGAAGTCACCTTCTGCAACTTTTGAAAGTGCAAGGTAATTGGTGTGATTTTAATTTATTCACTGGTGGGATTTCATTAGCTGTAGTTGCTCATTTCCATAGTTGATAATTCTGTATCAGAATAGTAAATTCTTTTACATATGCATACATTCCCAAGTCTAGCTTTGATCTGCCTGCTATTTTACACATATAGTGAAGTAAACATCTGCCCTTCACTCCCATCAGTTTCCCAGTTTCCAAATATCTGCAGCATTCTGACCCTTTTTGATCATCCTCTTATTTTATCCTCCCCAGGGAAATACATAAGTACAAATTATATTTTTTTCTGTTTGCAGTAAAATGAGGGGAAAGGAATAGCTGAAATGGCCAAAGAACAGTATCATTATTTCTGCTTTCTCCTTCATGTTTGATTTTTTTTTTTCTTTAGTCATTTTCTAGTGTGCTAGAATTTAGCTCCCCAGTTCTCTTAGTCTCAACTTTTCATTACATGCAACATCATTATCCATGGTTGTATGCTGGGATGCAACCCCCACAAATAAGGTCAACCTGTACTTTAAGACTTCATTTTGTACACAAAAGTTCACTCCTGCCAATTATTTTCAACAGGTTGTCATGGCATATAGTAAGGAGGTGGGTTCCTAGGAGGGAGGTGGTGCACAGAGGCATAAGAGGCAATTCAGCCCAGATACTATATGTGAGAGAAAGAGGGTGAAGACAGACCCTTTTTAATAGTTCTCAGAATATATGGTAGATGCAGATAGTAGAGTCTTCAATCTGGCAAGATTTTGTCCATAGGTGTGAAATAGTAAAGAACTCAGCTTGGAAGAATCACTACATGTCATTCTTTTGGGCTGAAAGCTAGAGTCTAATTTCTTAAGACAATAGATGCAGGAAACCGGAGCCAACTATTCTACCTTATTAAACTAGCCTTTTAATGTGAATATCTGAAACCCATACCTGAAAGACTGGAGGATTGCGGCAATATATTTACTACTGCCTGCTTATGTCTTATTGAGGTTAATATGGACGGTGCTACTAGTAATGACATTGTAAGTATAGGGTGGTAAAATTGTTAAGAATAGCAGGATTCTTTTTCTCTCTTCAATTATGCCAGAGCAATGGAGAACACCTTTATGTGAATCCAAGCTGTGCTAGGAATATTTACTGCTGAGGGCCTGCATCTATCTGTTTCTTCTAGACATTCAGGATTTCATCTAATATTTATCATGAAAAGCTGCCCTTCCTCAATACTAGGCAGAGCGATTCAAGCTTGAGATAATCAATGGAAAGGTAGCATTACAGCAAAGTTGGGTTCACTTGAGTGTGGCAAAACAACATAGGTTTAAATGTAAAAATTATCTACACAGAGACATAGCTTTCTTTGCTTTACTATCTCATTAAATATATTTTCTCATGTTTATAGTAAGGCTGTTCTATCCAACCAACCCCCACAAAAATATGCCCTTATCTTTTTTTAATAACTTGAGAAAATATAATCTACTTTTAAATCAGGATAGAAAGGTTTTATGAGGATTAGAACTGATCAGGCACAAATAGTTGGGCATTATTATTATTATTTAAATTGGTTATGGCAGCCCACTCCAGTAGACTTTAGCTTGAGAAGCAGATTTCAACCAGTCCGTTAAAAAAAGACAGGGGGAAGGAAAGTTTAAACCTTGGAAAAATACATATTCGGTATGTAGAACCTGATCCATGTCTTGTTGAAACCATTTAATGTTCTATAAATATTTTTTTCTTATTTGTCTTGAGTCTAATTCCAAAAAGAAAGTCCTGGGACAATTTTCTGGCAGCGAGAACATTTTCTTTTAATTCCAATTCTACCAGAGGAGAAATTGTCTGAAATGTCCTATGTGTACTGACCTCATCAAAGTCCCTCTTGGTATCAGAACCAAACAGTGTAGCACAAGAACTGGGTGTCAACACAGGTGGACCAATTCACCCTGATGATTAATCAGCTAGCTCAACAGATGAGTCAGAAATTTTTCTGTTTCTCAGGCGTAAAGTATGTTTTTGCAACCATTGGCTATGCCTGATTTCCCCAAGTTTTTTTCTTTGGCTCTCTACAGACTTTGTAATTCAAATCAGCATCTTGAATTGCACCAGAAGCTTACTAGGAGCCAATACAACTCATAAATTAGAGTGTTACTGCAACCATAATTATCAGCTTCAGTGTATTGTGGAGCAATTGCATTGTTTTCAAGGACAGTCCCATGTAGAGCTCATAGTAATAGTCCAACCTGTTTTAATTAAGGCATGAATGGTGACAATCAGGTCCTCCATAACTGAGCTAGCAAAACTCCACTAAAAACTAAATAAATTGGAACTGAGACACATTGTGTAGAATCTGACCATTTCACACAAGAATGTCCTGTTAAGACCCCATCCCTGCAAGATGACAACGAAGTCCAATAGTTTTTGAAAAAGGGAACCTATTGTAGGCAGATGATCCAATGGCTCCAAACAGACTTGTCAGAAAATAAGTCCCAACCTCCACAGGCTCACAGATATTTTGAAATCCGCATTAATTTTAACTATTCCATCTTAAGCTTGGGCATGATCTTCTGGTTCTAAAAGTCTCATTGTTTTATTTATTGTTCACATTTCTATGCCAGCCAACTTCCCAAAGGACTCTGGGCAGCTTATAACAATTAGCAATTAGTTTATAACAATTAACAATTAGCTTACAACAATTAACAATTACCTTACAACAATTTAACAATTAGCTTACAACAATTTATCAAATAGCAATAGCACTTTTTTACAGAATCAGCATATTGTCCCCAACATTTGGGTTCTCATTTTACCTGCCTTTGAAAGGATGGAAGGCTGAGTCAACTTTGACCCTGGTGAGATTTGAACTTGCTTTAATTGCAGGCAGCTGCAGCTAAGCACAAGCACTAAGTGCTGTGCTTTATTCACTGCGCCACCAAGGCTCTTGTTTCTCAGCAACATCCATTCTTTCATCTAGCCAAAATAACAAGCAGCAAAATATAATAACATTGTATAATACAGTGTGTTTCATTCTCATTTGGGGGGGGGCACTTATTGTCTTATATGCATTTCCCCCCTCATTTACAGACTCTTTCATTTCATCATTCCAGCAAACATTTTTCCATACTTCTCATTAGTGTAATGTCAAACACTTTTGTAACATAATTCTTTCCATTCTGCTCCGAGCAACTTCCACGTCCTTTTTCATTTCATCCATTTTGCAGTCGTTCTGTTGAATGAATAATCTGGCTTTTGATGGTTTAATGCTATTTCTATGCCACCCCATCTAACAATAAATAAAAACCAAGAAAAGAGTATAAAATATACAACTGCAGTAAAAGAACAAAAGTAATAAACCTATGCAGTAAATTAAAGTAGCAACAATCTCCAGTAGGCTAAAAGGCCTGATGAGAATCGTTTTAAATCCCTCCTGCAGGAACAAGGAAAGGCCAATCTTACTTCAGTGGAGTGATTATCCGCAAGACTACATAGCAACATAAAAGGCATATATTTTCTGGTCCCATCACTTTAGTTTACTGATGGCAGTGGGGCGGGGCGGGGGAGAAATGAGAACAAGTAATGTCACTTGATAAAGAAGGACAAGTAGGTTCTCTCTGGAGCAGATCAACCGTAGTGTATAAGACTCATACTTACTTCTCCTGTTTCATCTACTTGCCCTCCAATTCTTTGCTTGTTGTTTTCCTTGTTCGTTCTTTTCAGAAGATCTGCTTTTGACACTAATAGATTGGTCTGTCACAGATTTAGAACCTTTAATTACTTTTGTACCTTTCATGAATTCCCTTCAGGTTTTTTTTTGTCATAAACAATCAGAACAGTCACGCTTCTTGATTTATATTAATTGCATTTTCCTGGGTGTATATGAATAGACTTATGTTTAAACTATATGTTTGAAACAGGCCTTTTTTTGAATAAAATACTCACCAGTCACCATTCTAATTCTTTCTTGGGTTTATGAATGACTCAATTACTTTTTCTATACTCTTTCGTGGTTCCCTCTGTCCATTCATACCACTTAATGGACTATTTTCCCTCCTGGGGTCATATTCACTTAGAATGTGGCACTAGTTTTTCCAAACCTGACCTCTGGATAACACTGTTGGCTGGAGTATAACATGCAACTTTCACCAACCTACAGGTTCCTACTTTCATACAACCAGCTAGATGATCCCACTTCATATTTCATGGCATGCATCTTAGCCCTATCATTCATAATTATCAAAACTACATCTTCACTTTCCTGCCTGTGTTGACTCCACTCCAAAAGATAACACCATCATGTTCATTTCTATAACATTATACCTCTCTCTTTGTTTTGCAGACATATACCATACTTTTATTCTCCCCTTTATGTCATTTATTAATTCCTGCTCTTACAATTGTCTAGCTTAGGATCAGGTTACCTAAAGATCGTGTCTTCACAATAGTTTCTTCCCATCCAATTCAATCTAGTAAATTGGGGATGCTAAGGAATGTCAGTTAGCAGGGACCATGAGAAGTACCTCCTCAACAGTAGACCTTGTCCATTGGAACATTTTTCCTTTGGAGCTCAGGATGGCCCTAACCCTGTTAGCCCTTCATATCGCTCTAAAGACCTGGCTACCTGCATGAGCCTGAAGTTCTGAAAGTGTATAGTACCTGGATGCATTGTTAAAATTTTAATGTAATTTTTATGTTAATTCTTGGTTCCCTGTATGTATTATTTGCAACTGTTTTTATGTTTTTAGTTCATTGTATTGTTGTTCACCGCCCAAAATTCAATTGGATTAAGATGGGCAGCTATAGAAATTGAATGAATCAATGAATTAATAAATTTCCTATATTCCAAATTCTATCTTCCATGCTATGGTCGTCATGAGATGATTCAGCAGATACAAGTAGTCCCGACCTACAATAGTAATTGGGACTAGAATTCAAACATGAACAAAACAGGATAATTTCAAGATGAGTCATTCAGGTTGATTAAGATAACACATGAGGACAGAACAGTCTGTTTCAAACTCAAAATGGTTCATCCACAAATATTTGCACACCTGTAGTTTTGAGCTTTAAGTATCCTAGCATTTCAGGATGCTAAGCATAGAAGTTTGCGTGTGGTTTTTTGATAGATGCACCCAGAGTTTAGAACTCCTTGGCAACCACCCTTGGTTGGAAAAATGAAGGTTATTGTCTTCAGTAAGCTTTTTCCAACTTTTCTGAACTGAGAGGGAGATTTCATATGAACCTAATGGTGAACTGCTTCCTCTCTTCCCTCTCCCTCCCTCTCCTCTGTTTCTTTGTGTGTGTGTTTAGAATGATGTACAACTTATCAGTGTCTGCTTTAAGGCAATGCTTTAAAATACATTATTTGTATTTACAATACATTTATTAATTAAAAAATAAGCATGCTATGGAGTTCAGACATTTAGTGCTGTGGTAGGATCTCAAGAAAAGACAAAATAATCAGCAGGCCGTGCAAAGCCAACTGCCCTTTTCCTTTAAAATTCTCCTGTGAGCTATTGTAGCATGAAAATTATAGAAGATGAAGAGCTCCAAAGGTTACTGAATGGCACCATAGCACCCTTGGCACACATAATGAGCTGCAATCATGGCAGAGATTCAAGCATGGAAGAGCTTGCCATCCTTGAATGTTGTCAAAAACAAATATGATTAGTGTACCCCAGTTTCATTATACTTTAGAAAGAAATGCAGTTGCTCTAGAATTGTTCCACGCTTAGGAAGTTTCTTATTTCTTCTTTTTATATTATTATTAAATCACTTGATCATTTCCATGGTAGAGTTTTAAATCATTATGCATTATAACGAAAAGAATTTATGTGGTTTTGAATCGACCCATTTTTTTGATCTACAGGTATGACCACTCTCTCCATGGCAATGATATATATATATTATTAATTGGGGGGGGATGTTAACTACAAAACATATGTATTTTAATTTGTGAGGACCTTTTTTCCCTGCTACTTTCATCTGTCTTTCTTCTCCACCAAGCCTTTTGGTACTGGCATAGAACACTTTGCAAATTTTTCCTTAGTTTAGAAAGGCACCATACAGTAAGAAAGGAGGGGAAAATAATTGGGGCTTTCAACAAGCAAGGACTTGTGGTATTCCCTTCCTCACCTCCTACTTATTACCCTATATTTGTTTGATGGCTACATCTGAGGCTTATTCCTTTAATAAAACCCTTTGAGCAGCTTAGATCAAAAAAATTATCAAAAACCTTTGGAACAGATGGTTTTCCCCTCCCAGTCCTCCGCAGAATCAGCAGGAGTTTGTGTTATAGATTTGTGACTCACATATCTGATTTTCTCTATTGAAGTATTAGACTATAATGTTTCCAAAGTGCAGAATTCAGATGGTTGATGCAACTTTTTAACAAGCTTTTATTGATAACATCAAACAATGCCCTAGCTACCAACAGCAACACTGTTTTTTGAATTTTTCTCAAAAGATCAAGCATATTTTTAAAAATTAAGACATTTGTATTGAATAAAGAAATACAAAGGGGAAAAGTCTGTGCTCGATAGTAACAGTTGAATAATGCAAAAAAAAACCCCAACAACTATTGAGCAGAAATAAGGCAGAAATAAAAATACAGCCTAGTAATACTTTCCCCAGCTTTCTCTTCTGTTTATTTCTTCAACTGCTATTCACAGTTTACATGTTTGTATTTTTACTAGCAAGTTGTATTGCTAATACTTATTTACCGTAAATAACTGCCCAGAGCGATTCAGATAATGAGATGGGGAGTATCAAAACGTGATATAAATAAATAAACCCATTAATGTATGATTTTGATTGGTCTCATAACTTTCTTCCTAAAAAGCATAGTCCAGATGTCTACATTTGCCCTGCTGTGTAATTTATATCGGGTTCATTCTTGACTAACTTTGGTTAGACCTCTGTTATGGATGTATATACTGTCAATTTTGCCATTGCTGCATATTCATCAATTTCAATTTGCCAATCTGATAACATTGGCAAAGTTCTTCTTCCAATGTTGTGCCAAATTTGTTCTTGAAGCTGCCAGGAAGATCAAGGATAATTAAATCACACTGGGATTGTACTTACAATTAAGAAACCAAAGGAGAAAAGAAGCACATGGTCCTGATGGTTGATGGCCTTTGAAATAAAATGTTCAAATGAAGCCGCACTGAAGCTAGATAATGAAGAGTAGCTATTTAGAAATCAAAGAAACTGCAACGGTTGATTAAAATTAGATTTTAATTTAATTTGGTGACAGAAAAGGGAAATGTAACCCTATCCTTAGTCTTGTAAACATGACCATTGTTCAGAGTAAGTTCTTCAAAAGAAGTAAAATATTCATTTCATCCCCAGTGGGTGTTTAGGTAACCAGCAAGAACTGCAACCCCCTTTGGCTGATGCTCAACTGTAATTACCATACAGTGTCATGAGGTCTGGAATGAGGGTTGATTAGAAAAAAATATGAATAAAACAGCACCATTATCTTGAAAATGATTTCTTGGCTATTATTCAGGAAAGCCCAAATATTTGGTTTCTTTTATGAATATGAGCAAAATATAGAAAAAAATAGCAATTTGCAAAGGCAAAAAACTTACTGCAAAGAAAAGGTGAAGACAAAAAGACATACTTCTTAATTAGTGTACAGAACAATAGGAAGATGTGCCATGTTCTACGGACATCATATCCCTTTGCTTAATCCACCAGACTCTGAAGTTTAGCTGTTTTCTGAGCATGTTTGACTTTGGAAATCTGACCCTTTTTGGTTACATGGGATAACCTATTGTGTTGTTTTCTCTCTCAAGTTTAATTCTGCTTAGAGGTGGTAGTTGATCTTGTAGCAATCAGTCCAGCAAGTAAGAGGCAATAGCAACTTCCCTTAATTGTTGTCAATGCCAGAAGCAATCTAGAACCTGAATCAAACAGAGAGGTGTCTTATTTGTGTAAAAGGAACATTTCAAATACCGTATATACTCGAGTATAAGCCGACCCGAGTATAAGCTGAGGTACCTAATTTCACCCACGAAAACTGAGAAAATTAAAATAAAAAAAGAAAAATTTGGGGCCCTCCCACTCACCTGCATGCTATAGTTACCTTTATTGGCTCAGTTTGCAGCAAAGCTGATGGGCGAGGCAGTATTTCTCAGCTGTTTTTCCTTCTAGGGTCTTCTGGAAGAAATTTGTTTCTTTAGAAAACAAACTTCCTGCAGAAGCTTCTAGGTGGAAAAACAGCTCAGCTGTGCTGCAAACAGAGCAAATTAAGGTAGCTATAGAGTGCGAGAGGGTGGGAGGGCCCAGCAGCAAAAAAAATATTTTTTTTCAAAAACTGGCTGCGGGCCGGGTAGATTGAGTCGGCGGGCCGTATCTGGCCCACGGGCCTTAGTTTGAGGATCCCTGCCTTAGATTATTAAAGCGAATGTAAAAGTTCTGGCACAATTAAACAGTAACATTTATTCAGCTTGTTAATGACAGGTGTATGAACATGTATTGAGCTGGAGGACTAAGTTTATTTTTTGTCATTTATTTGGTGAAGAACAAAGTACTCACTGATTATGAAGAGCGAGCATTTGTTTTACTATGATCTTGATTTTTTTTCTTCCTTCAAGTCAGTGTTGACTCCTGGCAACTGCCTGGACAAATTACTGCTATTTTCTTGGCAAGATTTCAGAAGAGGTTGGCTATTGCCTGCTTCCTAGGGCCAAGAGAGAAGGCTGGTTTTGTGTCTCAGGCGAGACTGGAACTCACAGTCTCCTGGTTTCTAGCCTGGTGCCTTAACCACTAGAGCAAACTGACTTCTTTTTTAAATCCTGAATTACTTCCCTTTGTTTAAAAATGACTGTACAAATAATTTTTGCTTTTTCTTGCCTTTCTTTTTTAAAGGTGTGAAATAATTCAAAACACATCATTTTCCTCTAAGAATATTCTTCTTATTTAGGTAAACTTGTTTGCCCTGGTCTGATCTTATCATTCTCATTGTCCCTTTGGCATCCTTTCTTTAAAAGGTGGTCATTCTATGGGGAATTCAAGGACAGGGATGTTAAAGATTGAACTTGTGTGCACCCTCATCCTTCTCAGTCTTAGTTATTATGAGCAGGCGTGGCCCTCTTACAACAAGGTTTTTTTATTTGGAATAAACTTTTTAGAACTTACATATCCAGCTGCAATTTTGAAAAATTCACGAATGTGGTTTTTAAATAGATGAAGATGAGGAAGATGTAGAGGATGAAGAAGACATAAAGGATAGATCTCTACCAAAGTGGCAAAACTGGCTTCATATTGAACGTTCCCGGGAAGCAAAGCACTGGTTGCCCTGGCATCCAGAAAAAACCAAGAAACCATCATTAGAAGATTGTGAAGATCCAGAGAGGCAGGTTGGTACGATGCAATATGATCCACGTTTATTTTAAGAGTAGCTTTTTTTATGGTGCTGGTGGACACACCTGAGTCAAAGATGGAAGCTGACACTGAGTGACTACTTACACCTGCTTCTAGGAAGATGTGGGCTGGGCAAATCTTCAAAAACACACACCTTTCATGGAAAATGTGGAGGTAGCAGCTCCTGTATTTCAAAGTAAAAAATACAATGTATCTGCTCCATGCTTCCTGTAGCGCCTCACTCATGTGTTTTTGGCTGATCAGCATACATCCAGATTTTTTGAAGGATTGTGTATATAGTGCCGATTTTGTTATTGTGTGCCAACTTGTTTTCTGATTTCTTCTGATAAATGTTAGATTTAGGCTGGTTTTTGTTTAAAATTCATTCCTTACAATAACAGCACTTTTATATATTTTGTAGGTCTTATTTGATGATCTTGGACCATCATTGATAAGACTTTCCAGCCCTGAACTTCAGTTTCAACTATTCTCCTCATTTTTGCAATTCTTAGGAGTTCCATGCAGCTGTAGACTTTTGCCTTCTTCTTTCTATATAGCAATGGATGAAAATAACTCATTTGACAATGGATATAACAACCAAGGAATTCTGACTTCTTTGGATATGCCTCTTTTTGGAGTCAGTGTTATTGGTCATATGGACTCAATGGTCCAAGGAGAGAAGCATGTGACTCACACTAAGGAAGAAGAGCAGTTTATTCAGAATCTTTTTCATATGATGCTGCCCTTATTTTCAGGCAAAGACAGATCTAACCTATGCATTTTTTGGCTTCAGTATGAAATCACTAAGGTAATGTTCTTTCTCTTGTCTTATACAGATAGTAGATCAAATGTATACATTATATCTACAGATCTGTTTCTAAAGTTGACAGTTCAGCCTGCGGCATAGCATATGCTATAGTGGGTTGTGAATGGGATGTTCTGGATATGGGTTTAGAGTAATGATGAACGCAGTGGTCCCCAATCTTTGTGGAAAGGCAGCCTGGCTGGAGTGGGAGGAGAATGAGGCCACATAAGTGGCCAGCCAGTGTGCACAGCTCTACTCATGCAAGAAAGAAGAGAAGCCTTTAGAGGCACAGTCTCGTGCTCCTTCAAATTCACCAAGACTGCCTGACTCTTCAAGAGCAGATGGGGTGTCTGTATAGGCAGCCTCGGTGAGTCAGTGAAGCTGAGCAGGTTGCGCTTGTCCCATTCAGCCTCTGCTCTCATTGCTCCGGTTTTAGAGCATTGGGAGCAGGTGGCTTGGTGGTCCGGCTGAGGCGGGAGAGGGGAACTGGGTCGGGCGAGTGGAGGGCTGGCGTGCATGCACAGCTCCACTTATGCAAGAGAGAAGCCTTTGGGTGCTGCTTGTGTGAGCAGGGCTATGAGCACTGATGCTCGTGTGAGTGGGGCTGTGTTCATGTGTGCCAGTCCACTACTCAAATGGCTCAGTTGTGAATAGTACACCACCCAGAAGTGGGCCACGCCCCACAGGTTGGGGACCCTGATGTAGAACATTTGTAAAAATACAAAAAGTATATATACTGCCCCAAATCCTCGGAGAGGGGTGGGGTATAAATTTGATTAAAATGAAATAAATAAATAAATACCGTATATACTCCAGTATAAGCCAATCCGAATATAAGTTGAAGTACCTAATTTCACCCAAGAAAACTAGGAAAAGTTAGTGACTCGTGTATAAGTCAGGGCATCAGTAATGGGGAACTCAACAGCAACAGAAGCAACAAAAAGTGTAAGAGGTTTGGCTCCATGTAGAAGTAACAATCAGCCCAATGATAGTCTGGATCAAGGGTCCTCAAACTTTTTAAACAGGGGGCCGATTCATGATCCCTCAGACTGTTGGGAGCCCAGATCGGCTGGATGGGTGTGGCTAGGTGGTCATGTGACTGGGTGGGTGTGGCCGGGTGGTTATATGACTGGGTGGGCATGGCCAATTTAGCAGTCCATTTTGCCTTAGTCATTCCTAAGATGTACTAAGTACTTGCTCAACCCAAGGAATCTATT
>JANHFQ010003200.1:89946-101297 GCA_032468035.1 Aparallactus werneri
GGGACCACCTTTGGTGGGAAGGTAACAGCGCTCTGTTTAGTCATGCGGCCACATGACCACAGAGATATCTTCGGACACGCTGGCTCTTTGGGCTTGAATCGGAGATGAGCATCGCCCCCTAGAGTCGGAAACGACTAGCACGTATGTGCAAAGGGAAACCTTTACCTTTACCTTTAGCAATTTTTAATTTTTATTGATTTTAAAGTGGCCATATATGATGCATTCTAAGTTAAATAATTCCCAGTTGTCCTAGCGTACACACCAAATCGTGCATCTCCCTTATTCCATTATAGCCTGAGGTTCCAACTATGAATAGAAATTATATTTTGAGGAGAATAATGTAGATGGGAGGAAAGCAACGTATTGATATCACACTTGTGTAGATTGCCTATGCTAGTATATTTTGGGCACAGAACTTTGCCAAGTTGACTCAAAACTTGGGGAGTGCTCTGGGAAAGAATAAAAAGGAGGGTACAGTGAAGAAACATAAGAAAGTATTATGTTAACAAATTCCAGAGATAGGGTGGCCTAGAAATTTAATAAATCAAATCAAATCAAATGTTGGTGCTTGCTTGCTTGATAGAGAGCCAATCCCTGCCAGATTCCATAACAATCCTTAGAAAAATTTTAGACTGGGTTCATAAACTGTATTGAATCATAATATTTGGGTATACCATATGATGTTTGATATGCTATGTTCAGCTTTCATGTGTGGTTTTGTTATCCTTGGTTAGTATGGAATCCCTCCAGCCCATCCCTTCAGCCCTCCAGTTTAAAACACAAAAAAGTGCTTTATCTCTTTTTTAAAAACTTGCATGAAAAGAATTGCATTAAGTTTTGGCTTGATTGAAGTCCTTCATTCTGCCCACCTAGCAGTTCGAAAGCATGCAAATGCAAGTAGATTGATAGATACCACTTTGGTGGGAAGGTAATAATGTTCCATGTGCATTTGGCATGTAGCCACATTGGCCACATGACCACGGATATTGTCTTTGGCAAGGCTGTCTTGAAGAAATGGAGATGAGCACCATGCCCTAGAGCTGGACATGACTGACAGGGTAACCTTTACTTTTACACTGAAAGTAAATGAACTTCTTTCACTTACCAATCTCCTGCACAATAGTGAAAAATTGCATCAATTTAGGCTGAACATTCTGACCCTGCCTCTTCTGGAGGCATTAGTGCATCACTACTATTGTGACCCAAAAGTATAGTTGAAAACACTTGTAATTTTTTTTTCAAAATGTGGTTCCCAGTTGTAACATAATTGTTTACCTGTCAATCATGACTTACAAACTATTATGGCTAAATTCACTCAGTGTGGTAAGGAAGAACCAAACTAATCTGATCGTACATTAAAGTGATATAAGAACCCAGTGTGGATTTTGAGTTGCTGAGCTAAAATGTGATAATGGGCAAAGGTTTTAGGATGATTTTAAGTCAAGAAGGTCAAGGTTGGAGGATAATAAAAGGAAAATCCTTTGAATTCATGGCTGTTTGACTGTAACCTAGCAATTTAATAGCCAGGTTTTGAGACAGAATTTGAAAACAAAAAGCAACTGTGAGAATACCCAGTTTATAAGTTAGCCTGCTAATATATTTTGAGGCAAGGATGATTCAAGATTGGATCATATTTCTCACCAAGGCTACAGACCGGCCCATTTTAAGGTTCCCTTATGGGTTGCATAATTAGAGTGGTGACCTGAAAATAGGACTGGATTTGCATTTATGTGGTGTTCTCATGATTTACACACTGAAAAGGCCATCTCCTTTCAGCCCAAGGTAGAGAACAAACAAGCCATGAATTCCAATTACAGAAGGAAAGGTAGCTGGGCAAGCTACTTTGAGGTTTTTATTCTTGTCCTCTGCAAGTCCCTTGCCTTTGCAGATTTTCTAAGAACAAAGACGTAATAGACCTATGATGCCAGTAAAAATAGAAAATACAAGTTACACCTGTCATTGTAGCTATTCCTTGCAACAATAAATCTAAAAGTCTGGAAAGCTGACAAAAACTCATACCCATTACCACTGTTTTTGCTGGTATATCTTGTGCAAAAGTGGTTTCAATTAATAATTCCCAGAACCCTATTTAATTTTGACAGAAGAACAAAAAGATCTTGAGTTCAACTGATCCAATTCTCTTCCTATGTTTTTACTATGACAGTTCTCCACTTTTTAATTTTTGTAGATTACTCTCCTTCTGCATATGCATTTCTCATTCTTAAATTGTTAATGCAGACTTTATAGTATGACATTGAAATCCAATCTTTGCATTTGTTTTGAGTATTCATTTTGTTATTACTGGAAGTTATTCATAAAGCAAAAACAAATCAACTGACAGGTTGATTGGTCAATAAATGAATAAAAGTACAGTACAATCCTTCAACTTTGAAGAGAGGCTTTGTTATTCTTTTAAATTGTAAAGGCCTTTGACTCTCTTGGGAAACATGGATAAATCATGAAATCTTGACACATTATAATATATCTTATAATATACATAATAATTCTTTTTGTTACTTAAAACTAATATCATGAACATAATTACTCTGGGAAATTAAAGTAATAAGTAAGAGATACACATGTAAAATGAAATAACACAACAATTTATCCAGGATATCTTGGTAAAGTGTTCAGCCATCTCCAATGCTGTTTTAGGCTTCATCAGCACCTAAGCAGGAATGACAAAGCTAGGAATGACTCGAGGTTAATGAACTAAATCATTAACAAATTACGAATTTCTGTTAGTGAATTAGGAAAATACTTCCTAACTGAGGATTTATTACAGTTCATTTTCAGATCTTTGTTTCAACTGCTATAAGGATGATTAACTCTTGGTAAGGTCCTTCCCACCCACATTCATGAACCTGCATAGCATAGCATTAATGGAATTGTATTTATTGCGAGGTTGAAGGAACATTTAGTCATGCAAAAATACCAACAGAACCAGCACGAAGGAAAAGTACGGCATAGTTTTGAATTTTAAAGCAGGGCTTTGGAAGCAATTCTATACTTGGCAGGATGAAACGCCTGTTGACTTGCTTTTGTGGGATGATGTAGTATTGCCACTTCTGATAATTGGGCTTTGTGATGGGCCCAGAGATTTGGCATAGAAACTTAATCCTTCCTAGGCAAAACTCCCTCATCACTGACTTTGGTGGGAAGCCAAGCTAAACTGTACATTGGCAAAATATGGTTTCTTCAGGGTAAAACCCATTTCTAATAGTGTTGGATGGGTATAATAAGATAAAATGTCAGAGTGATAAGCAAGCTGCAGACAAATATGCTGGTCCAAAACAGCCATGCAGTTTCTTTATTCTTAATAGCAATAAACAGGACCCATGGTAGACTAGTAAATAATTGGCATTGGTAAAAAAAAAACTTGTGATTGGTCACAATCAAGTTACAAGCTGAGAAAGTGAATAAAGACTAAGTTAGTCTTTTTTAGGGTTATCATAATGCACTAGATTAGATGTTTAGGTGCAGGGAGGTGACGAAGAAGGAAGTGAAGTGCCCAATGCATAAACATTCACGGAAGAGAGTTTGGCCATCCATATGTATACTGTGCAATGTCAGGTTGTCAATCCTATGATCATTATGAAATATGTTCAAAGTACTGCTAATGTTAAACCCAGTGAGCCAAGTAGGGGAGCTTGAAATTCAAAGGTTATCAGATGGTAAAGAAGACAAATACCCTACATGTGTGGTACCAAATTTGTTTTCACATTCCAAACAAACTGGTCAGGTTTTTTTTTTAAATATCTGTTTGAATACTTGCTTCACATCTCTGGAAAGTGGAAAGTCACATTAATGTCTGCATTGAGAATATCCAGCCTCTGATGTGTTTAGAAGTGGAACTGTGGCTTCTAACTCATGCTAGCTTTCTGCCTTTCCTCTCCCCCCCCCATTTTGTTACCACCACCCAATCTGTCCTCATTGTAAAAGGAGAAGGCAAGCTGACCCTGAACATTATAGCAAGAACTTCCTGTTGCTCTGGACTCAAGCATATGTTTGATTTGGCAGATTTTTCTGCAGTGCAGATCTTTGAGGACTTATTTGGTTTGTTTTTCTCTGAAGATAAAATGTCCAAACAAACCTTGGGATCTTGTCTCTATCAAAGGAAATCCAGCTGTGAAAAAGGACAGGTGTGGGTTATAGGACAGGAGGATGCTGATCAGTCAGCCTGAAGTACCCAGCCTGGAAGGTGTTATTCAAAGAACTCTCCCAATGACATTCCTGTTAAGGGGATTTTTGTATTACTCGCTGTGGTTGGCAGGACAGAAATACAGCAAAGAATATGTGACAAAGAAAAACCTCAGCCTCAGCTATGCATAAGGAGGATCCTCCTCCTCCCCTTCTGAAAAGAAAGACGAGATGATGCAAAGATCATTTCCTTGACATATGCATAAGAAAATGTAACCAGAATGAGAATTCCACTTCCTGCAGGAGAAACATAAGCAAAGAATAGACATACATTATTTGATTGACCAATCTGTCAAATGAATTAATGATACTAACTTACTGAAAAGGCGTTTGAAGATAGAAAGAAAGGTCTTCAAATCAAGGCTGGCTCCAGTGATTACATCAACATAACCATGCAGGATTTTTTTGTAACAGGTTTGCCATTACCTTTTGCTGGGTTGGTTTTGGATTCTCATTCAAGAACTAATAGGTTGGAGGCTGCTTAAGCTTTTTGAGATCAGCCCAGGTCAGATGGGTGTTACTTACCTTATGTGGCCTATTAACTCTGGTTTCTGAATTTACCGGGTAGGATACATGGACCTTTGTTTCTGGGCTACGCATGGCGACATCGGCGATCTTGTTTCTGATCCTATTTTTATCAACAGCCACATGAAAAAGTGTTGTTGAATTTTGTTCAAACAGTTCTTTACATTTTAAAGCCATGATGTGCTTCTTCTGTCTGGACCTCATTTTCCTTCAATCTTTCCTTGAAGGATTAAGTGAAGCATGGCATATTTTTCTGGGTGTCGCATCACATGTTCAAAATATTCTAATTTTTTTTTTTATGGTTCTGATGATTTTCATTGGTTTTCCAGATGGCTTATCACCTCCTCATTTTTGAGTTTCTTGACCCAAGTTATACATAACAGCCGCCTGTAAATCCACATTTCAAATACTTCTAGTCTCTTCAAGTGACTTTCTGTCAGACACCAACTCTCCACTCTGTATTATGTGGCTGGATAAAAGCAAATCACCACTTACTTAGAGTATACTCCCATCAATGCTCAATGCTAAACATTCAATATTATACATAGAGAAAAAGGTAAATGATACCTGCCCCTATTTTTATTCCATGGCTCAAGTATTGCTTGAGACCATATTTTGGATTAGAATGGGAAGAATCAGGCTTAGAATCTGTATATTTCAATAAAGACATCCTAATTTATTCTTATAATTCAAGCACTGTGAATTGTAAGGACTTGATCAAAGAATCTTCATAATATTGTCTTTTTGTTAAAAAAAACTTGACACTTACAAAACCTAGAGACCAGGCATTCTTCTTTGAAAACATAAAGAAGATGTACACTGATGCCATCAGTGACAAAATATAAATCAACTAAAGAAACAAAGACCATTTTGGGTATATAAAGATAATGAGAATCCATTCTTATATAATTAATCAGATGAGATTAATTAATTGGGAATTAACAAGCAGCATGGATGTTTCTGATCTGTCTGCTTGCTACTAGAATCAGAGAATATATGAGTTTAAAGACGTTTCACTTCTCATCCAAAAAGCTTCTTCAGTTCGGACTGAAGAAACTTCTTGGATAAGAAGTGAAATGTTCTTCAAGGAAAAGAAAAAGAAAAGAAAGCCCAGTTGCCTTTTGAAAAAGTACCTTTGGCACAACCGTGACCTGGATGACTGAGAATCTCCATAGAGTTTAAAGACACTTTATTTACTCCAACTTCATGCTCATTATACTACACTATCCTCACTATACCATCCTCATAAGACCAGCTAAACAATGAATAATAACAGCACCAACAATAAAGAATATTAACTTCCAAATGGTTCTGATGTGGAACAAATCTAATAACTAAATAACTAACTATAGATTCTTTCTCTATTTATTTCTGGTAAGGGATTGGCAATAATTCAAGATGCCATTCTCTGCATGCTTTTTTATATTGTAATTATACAAAAATGATACTCTCTGAATTTAACATACGCACATGTACACACACACATACATTAATGTAGTTTTGTCTTATTAAGCTCAAATTCTTATCCTTCCCTGAAGATACTTTCTTCTGAGTTTTGACACCATTTGTGTTGGGGGCAGCTCTGCTTGAAGTTTATGTTAAAAAATTATCCAGTATATTGAATTGTTACAATTGAGCATGAACTCAGGCATGTTGCTTGCCAAAAATATTAACATCTACATCTCAAAGACCGGATGTTGCATTTTGTCAGTGTAAACAATTCATTACTGAGAGTTCACAATCGGGGGAAGTCAACTAAATCTCTTGGCTTGGGTTAAATATCTCCATTTTAAATGAGTTTCACTAGGATAAATCTTTTAAAATAGAAAACTGACAGTAGGCATGCCAGCATTATTCTCCCACTGCAGATGTAATTACCAACTGGTTGACAAAAGCCTCATTTTTTTCCATCCAGTTTCAGTTGTGATATATGCACTATCACTTTAATCCGGCTAAACAGAAGCTCTCAGAATGATAGTTCTCATAAACACAACCATCAGATACATTATCGAGAGAAACATGTGGCCCAATAAAATGATGTCAAAAAGTAAGATGCTTATGGCTGCCTGTTGAAGTTCTAGATTTCCCTTTGTTCTTTTCTTTTGCCTCTCCATTTCCTCCTTTTGGTCTTTCCTCCGCTTTAAAAACTGAATGAGTTAAGAATTGCTCAGGATAATACATAATAGGGCTGCTTAATGATCACCTTTGCTCTAAAAGAGCTAGGAACAAAATTCAGTCAGCTCCTTTGGGAAGAGGATGTAGTCAAGCACAAAGCACTGGAAAAGAGAGGCTTGGAAGAAAGGAAAGAAGCTCTTTCTTTCACACTGTTAGGTGCTTAAAGGAAGATGAGCCCATGATACAGATGACTAATTCGAGCTAATTGCAACCTGCATGGGCCAAGGCCTGGAGGCCTCACTGTTGTTAGGTCAGGGCAACATCCATCACCAGCCTCACCACTCAAAGGTGGATCAGCAGCAATTCAGGACAATGGAAAATACAATAGTAGCCTGAGAGTTCTTAACAACAGCCACAAAATCTGATCATCACAGAACCTGACTTCTTTCAGTCCAATTCACATTCTGATTAGCAGATTACTGTAGTGCTGGGATTCTCAAACTTGTTTACATCATGCCGTCATTTTGATGGCTTAGAAACCTTCCTATGCCTGCCCATTTGGCCACCCATTAAATTAATTCAATATTTTGTGCATGAATAAAAGTATCATTTGGATCTCCATCCTCCCAACAATCTGCCACAAAACTTCCAATTAACTAGCTCTTCTCCAATCTTCCAGCTGCCTACCTGTTGATCTTCCATCCTATCTCCCCAGCATTTTCTTCCTCATCATCCTCAGTCAGTCAACCCAGTCAATCCTGATCTTCTCATTCTGCACATAGCAATTTTTCAAGGGATTCCTATCCATCAACTCCCATCACATCAATTTTCTCAGTCAGATCCTCCTTTGAAAGGGGGCATCCATCCATTCTTTTAAAAGTACCCACATATTTCTCATGTTTCCTTTGAAATTCCTTCCCCAAAGGAGTATCTGTCCCCAATTTGGAAAATCCAATCTAAGGGAAGATACTCCAAAGAAAGTAACACCCAATGAAGCCTCCATCTCGTCCTGCTTTTCACCCTTGTCCAAGGGCACTCCTTTGCATGTCATCCTAGAATGAATTCTAATCTGCAGTTCCAACAGGAAGGATGTTTTCCCGCATCTGTCAAAGTATATTATTCCAGAACAGCCAAAATAGGAAAATGTTCATTATTATTCATGCACAAAATGTTGAATTAATTTGTTCTTAAAGTGTCTTCAAAATGCATGTATTGGCATGGAAAGGCTTGCTTCACATATATCTAGGACAACTGTGTAAGTCAACTAGGATGGGGGGGGGAAAGGGAAGAATTATAAGTATGGGGGAAACATTTGTGTGAGAAATCATAATCCTGTTTGGAAACCACCATCATGACACATCTTTGGAAAAGCAGAGAGAAGATGAAAGTATTGAAAAACAGCTGATGTAAATGTAATTGCTTTGTGTACTTGTTTCTTCCAGATATTTTTTATTTATTTTATTTATTTTTATTGGTTTTAAAATAACAATGAAAAATAAAAGCAATAAAACACAACCATAGGTCTAATGCAAATACATTTTCAAAGAAAAATATGAATGTTAAAAATGGTTTAAAATGTGAAAAAACACAATAGGAAAATATATATTATACAACAGTTATATATTTATGTAATATATCTACCAATAATTATTATTTGGTCAATAACCAACAAAATTTAAAAGAATAAAAACGAAGTGAAACAAATACAATAATATACTAACAACTAGCAAAACAAATCACATTGTATAACATTCATTTTAATATAAATAATTTTCAAGTATGTATATATTAATTTCTAATTATAACCCAAGCTATCATTTGTAACCTATTGTGTTTTATATAAATGAGTTTCAGATTTTATTATACTTGTCTATACAAAGTCTGTTCATTCATAAATTTCATTATGAATGAAGATTATGAAGATTTATTATGAATGAAGATTATGAAGATTTAGAATTGGGGACATTTTGGAGAAAGTGAGATGACACAATTTTACTTCAAAACTACTCCAGGCTCCCCCATTCCATTCCAAGGTGGTCTACAACAGTATTCCTTTAAAAATACATCTGCCTCCTGCAGAAATTTTGAATACATTTTTGAAAGAGTTTAGAAGGTTTGGAGAAAGACATAAGGGACATAATGAAATTTTTAGAGCATACAATGGCATTTGATTTTCATGAAACATAAATGGAATTGTTAGGAAATGTTGCAAATCAGGAAAGCAGAAACCTCTGAGGAAATAATCATATTTTTCATTAAGAGGTTGAAACATGCAAACTGACCTGGATCTGCTTGAATTGAATAATGGCTGTATACTCTAGGCAAAATAGATTTTTTCACAATTAAATAAATATTGCATCATTATATCTTATTAAGGTTCAAGTTTCACTTTTGAGCATTTTGAGATTTGCTGGCAACGTGTACAATGTATGTATAATGATGATATACATGCCTTTCTTTGGAGTTTAATAAAAATAAATGCAAGCCCTCCAGAGTAAAGATTTGAATCTTAGAAAAATGTATGTTTGTACACACATACACACATTACGCACAAACATTATTATTAGCAACAAATGGATTCAATGCAGGAATCAAAACTTTTTCTTTGAACTTTTTGGGTTGTAATTCAATGAGGGTTGGTAGACAGATGTCTTTTGACTTTTCAATCTAGAGCTGAGAGAAAATGCTTAATCCAAAGTCCCGTCTATGGGAAACTTAGAAGCCTGCTTCAAAAACAGTACCATAGTCCAGGGGTGAGCTCCAAAAATTTTAGCAACGGGTTCTCTGCCCAGTTGCTGGGTGGGCATGGCCATAGTGGGCAT
This sequence comes from Aparallactus werneri, assembly GCA_032468035.1. Classification (NCBI taxonomy): domain Eukaryota; kingdom Metazoa; phylum Chordata; class Lepidosauria; order Squamata; family Lamprophiidae; genus Aparallactus; species Aparallactus werneri. Next base: position 99,609 of record JANHFQ010003200.1, read on the forward strand.
GGCCTGGGGGGGTGTTTTTCACCCTCCCCGGTCTCCGGAGGCTTTCCTCGAGCCTCTGGGAGGGCGAAAACAGCCTCCCCTGGGCTCCGGAGGCTGGAAACAGGCCCGTTTCTGGATTTCCAGTACTTCCGGTAGGCTTGTTTTTCGCCCTCCCCAAGCCTCCGTGCGGGCCCTGCACTTACCTGGCATTCAAAACAGGCCGCGTGGAGACTCCTGGGAGGGGAGGGGCCAGCCAGGAGTGGGTGCGGCCAGCCAGGAGTGGGATTTGGGGGTTCACCGAACTGGGCAGACTCTTAGCAAGCCCCGTGTGAACCCCCAGCAGTCCACCCCTGCCTCTATGCATTTTCTGGGAATTAAGATGAGCTTTTCGCACATATACGGTACATTTATTCTTGGAACAAAATTGACAGGAAGTGGATTGCAGGATCTCCTTCCAGACTCATATATACCAGTGGCAAAAGACTTTGACACCAAGCCCTGCCTTTCTTGTATTGACATATCAAACAAGGAGATTTAAATCTGATTTTACTTCCCCGAGACACATAAGGAGTGGCCCAAACAGAAATTACGTTTTAAAAGGCATTGATTTATTTTATTTTTTTGGTTAAGTTGCATGTGTCAATTATTTGCATTTTTGGAATCAAAGCTCTTTATGCTTAAAATAGATAAATGTGTTTTAGAACATAACAAAACAATTTGTTCTGATGAGTGCCTGGAAGGAACATTCCACAAACTTATTAAGTACAGTTTTCAACCAAGGAATTTACATAGTGTATTTTAAAGATTTTTTTAAAAAGATATAACAAGTGTGAAAACACCTAGTAAGTACACTTGGAAATGGAACGAACTGTGAATATGACAGCTGCTGAACCAATCAGTTGCTTTTCTTTTCGAACATATTTGCATGCACAAATTCCATTGGTTGGAAGGCTTCAGGGCAACCGCCTACCTGGTGAAACTATTAGTAGTAGCAATGGTTGAAACCCTGTTCCTCCGGTAAGTGCTATTACTCAAAGCAATCTAATGACTACTGACAATTTTTAGATGCTTCAGATATAGGATGTCAGAGACAAAAATACTTCCCATATAGAAGCATGCCTTTTGCAAAGCAATAATTTTAGTACCTTCACATTATGCATTCATTCATTCTGTTTATAGCACTGTCCATTTCACATACATGACTCTAGGTGGCTCATACACTTAAAAACAACACAATAGTTTTAGATAAAACAACTAAAATGAAAACCATTAAAAATGCCAATTAACATTTAATTTGCAGGAATGTAATTTGTTTATGCTAGTTTTCACTGTGCTATAGCTTCAGTTTCCTTCAATTAAGCCATGCCATTGGTCACAATTCTGAAAGTGTGCCTTTTCTGTTGTGGCACCTGCCCTGTGACATGTGATTATTCACAAAATCTGGGCTGGTCCCATTCTGAAAAGCTTAAAATTCGACTCTTCTCCAAGGTTTTGTATGAGCTTGGTTGGAGTTCTCGGTTGGGTGCAGGATATATTTGTTGTTCACTGGATTTGCTATCTTGGTTTAATTTGTTGCTCTATTTTTATGCTGTGAGCTGCCCAAAGAGGATTGAACTCTACATAAATAAATAACAACGTATTGCATTTTTATTTAAAAAGACGCCTGGAATAAAGTTTAATTTGCTTTTAATTCATATATTGTATATTGTT
>JANHFQ010003202.1:24980-37256 GCA_032468035.1 Aparallactus werneri
GAGCCAAACAGCAACTAGACTCACCAGCTCAAATTTCCCTGCAACTCAGACCCACCCCAGCACAGCCACACCCCCAGTCAATCAGAACACCGCCCAGCTGGCATTTAAAGAGAGGAAACAGCCAGAATCACACATTGCTCCTGGAAGCAGGAAGCCGAAAGCACCAGTCTGAAGATGACGAATGAGACTTCGTCGAAACGTCGCCAAGATATCTTAAATTTTACGTGGGGGAAAACCCGAATAACTGAAGACCTACATACAAACACCCGCAAAAGCCTCAGAAAACAAATATACCTATACCATAATAATTATATTGGTTATATATGTATATCTTTTTCATCTGTTTCTTTTGATTCTTTCTAAACTCTGTTTCTTCTTTCCATCTAATTATACCATATATCCCAGTTTAGGTAGGATTCCGATTCACCATTATAGTCTAGCCATTTCAGCACATACCAGTATCTTATCTATTAGTACATTTTCAGTCGGGATCATCTCTGCTTTCCAAAATTGCACGAACAAAATCCTACCTGCTATGATTATATGTGTAAGTAAATATACTATACTTGCTTCACGTCTAGTTGTTGACCCAACTTTCCTCCTATCCATTTCTTAATTCTGGACCAGTATCTCCTAGCTATTGTACATAACCACCACATGTGGTAATAAGTACCTTGAGGGTGTTTGCATTTCCAGCATTCCAGATTCAAATTTGGGAACATTTTGGCTAGCCTTGCAGGAAAGAGATGCCACCTGTAGAACATTTTGTAGGTGTTTTCTTTGTATTATGTTGCCATTGTAAATTTGATGTTCCTTTCCCATATCTTTTGCCATTAATTTAAATCTATGGTGTGGCCAAAGTTTTTGGCCCACATTATCATATAATATTTTACCATCTTGTCCTCCATTTTTCTATTCAATAGGCAGATGTAGCATTTCATTATTAACTTTTCATATCCCGCCAATAATACCTTATCAAGCTCTTGGTATTCTCTGCATACTCCATAAATTTCTGTATCTCTCTTGTAGTGTATTTGTGAGTATGGCCACCAATCTAGTTTTATCCCTTGGGTTCTTAGTTTTTCCCTGGTCATTACATCTCCCCAGTCGGTTAGTATTTCTTTATATTTTACAGTTGTATCTAAGTCTAGTGCATTGGGATAGATCAGTGCTTCCATTGTAGAAAGCCAATTTGGTATTTTAATATAAAATTTTCACTTTTTCTCATATTATAAGTAGCTCCTTTCTGAAATAGTTTCTCTGGAAGTACCCGTGAAGCTTATTTTTCCCATACTAAATAAATGAATGCCACCCCAAGTTGTAGATCATGGCACTCTATGGTTAGTACACTTCTGTTTCTGAAGGTTATCCACTCTTTTATCCATGAGAGTGCCAAAGCTTGATGATATAATTCCCAGTCCGATAAGCCCAGTCCTCCTCTATCTTTGACTTCCTGTAGCATTTTTTTCTTAATTCTTGGATTTTTATTTCGCCAGATAAATTTCAAAGTCATTTTATCCAATTCTCTTAAAATTATTATCTAATTGAATGGGGATTGTTTGGAACATAAATAGTATTGCGGCTATTCTTCCAAGCAGTGACAGCTGTAGGTTTTCCCAGTTTTTCAAGTCTGTTTTTGTTTGTTGCATTAATTTGGTATAATTTTCCTCTTTGAGCGAGGTACATCTTGACGTTAGCCATACTCCGACATATTTAATCTTTTTAGTTATCTCTATGCCCATTTTAAATTATCTTCATTTTTATTGACAAAAATCATTATATGCTTTCAAATTCTTTAACCTTAAAGGGAAAACTCTTTTATATTCATTTTAAGACTTTAAATATTTCTTTTTAAAAGTTCATCTTTATCATTTAAATCAATTAACTCTAATGCAACTTTTAAAACTTCCTTTGTTATAACATACATACTTTCAAATTCACTTTCAATAATATTTTGTAAACTATAGGAATTATTCAATATTATAGATAAAAGATACAGATAGATGATAGATAGATGACACATGCGGTGTGATATAGAAACAATTTTCAAATCCATTTTATAAGCACAAATAATGCATTGAGAATATCAGACATGAAGAATCAGAACCACACATTAAGTTTCAGTTAAACTGATTTATTGCTCATATCTGCACACACAAAATCTAGTCAATTAATGGCCAGCATTAAATTGGCACTAGATAAGAATTAACAGAATTCAAGGGCTGGACTTGGATTGCTTGTGGGAATGTAACAGCTCTCTTGACTCTGTCCACAGACTCTGCCTCTCCTCCTGTAGGAAGTTCCTTTTAATTAGTTATGTCAAATCAACAGAAAATCCATCCTAACTCCTATTTGGTTTAACAAATTTAAATCACACCCTTCACCTTGTCCTCATAAAATAAACTCTTTTTCTTCTTTGGAAGCCTATTAAATAAATATCAAGTTCTCTTTTTCTCAAAGAGATTCTCCAATATGATTTTTTAAAAAATATATGGGGATTTGGTGCCATTTTGAATAGCTGTTTTTAAAGTATAAAGAAAAAAAATACTCTTCTTTGTCCCTTATAGTTAAAAGCAGAAGTTGTTTACATTATGCAGTTTCAAAAAACCACATGTCCATTTCAGGTTCATTTGTAAATATATATTTTATATGACTTCAATTGGCAAGTTTACATCTATTAATACATCTGAACATTATACAGTTCAGATGATTAAATATAGTTTTTAAAAGGTCTCTTAAAATCCAACAACACCCCTATCTGCCTCATAATCAATATTCAAGATATGATGCTGACTACATGAACAGATCCAAGTCACACATTGGAAAAAAGTTGCTGCAACTGCATGTTAAAACAGATCCCAATCTAATAATCTAGAAATAAATCCTGCCGGCTTCAAAAAGAAACCTAAATCGCAAGTACATCTGTTTTGGATTATATCTTAAACTTGGAATCTACAATATAGACTCATTACAAGAAAAATTAATGCAACCAAATTAAGAAGATATTTATTTCCAAGTTGGCATGTGCTATACTTCGGTTTATTAAACTTACTTATAATGCCCCAATCTAATAATTCTAGGCAACATGCACAATACATTAACAAAAAAAATGGCAACCACTTTATCTACCCTACTCTGCACCAGTCATAGTCTTCAAGGCAACTCCATATAGTGTTTTCACAGAGTGATCCTATCCATAATGTCAACCAAAAACAATGTTCCGGTACTTTCGGTAGGCCTGTTTTTCACTCTCCCCAGATCAGGAGGCCTTTCTGGAGCATCTGGGAGGGCAAAAACGACCTCCCCCAGGCTCCAGAGGCCAGAAATGGGCCCATTTTCCGACTTCCGGGACTTCTAATAGGCCCATTTTTCACCCTCCCAGAGTCTCCGCACGGTCCCTGCACGTACCTGGGATCCAAAATGGACTGTGTGGAGACTCCTGGGAAGAGCGGGGCGGGGCGGGACAGCCAGGGGTGGGATTAACATCCGGTTCGCCTGAACTGGCCCGAACCGGCTGAAACCCACCCCTGGAGCTCAGTCTATCATACGGTGCTAGGGCTTGAACTGCTGGAATGCAGAGAACCCTCTGGCTGACACATCCAGCATTTACAAGCTGCTGAGTCACCATGCCTCTTGCAAAGTTTATACTGTACAGGATTTTATTAATTTCCCCAGATTCCATGAGCTCAAAATAATATTAGCTGATATCAGAAGATGTTACTCTTGTCCCCTGGCATGGTTCTGTCAAATGACATCTAATACAGAGCAAATTTTAGTGTCCTTATCTGTAAAGAAACCTGCAAAAGCTTCACAACTGTCTGTAAGTGTCTTTTCTTCTACATCTGTCCTCAAATCATCAGGCAGGAATCCAAAGGACCAAATAAATATAATTTATTTATAATATTTAATTGTCATTGTATAAGCTGAAACTCAAGCATGCATCAGTGATTGGTTGTGTTTGTTTATAGTTTTTCAATATTGTATTTTATTTATTAATATAAAAATGTTAAATTTGTTTACCACCCATCTTGTTACAATTTTACTTCATTTCTTGTATTTCCTTGGAGGACCAATGATCCAGATGGTTTTCTTAAGTAGAAAGTAGCCAGGGAGAAAAAGATCACTGGTTGCCCCCACAATCATTGGGCAACATCCAAAGTGCCCTCTAGAAAACCTCAGGATCCATTAGACTCTGGGGTGGAGCATCCTAATAGGTCTATTGCCCCAGGGAGTACTGTTTGCTCATGATCTGTCATTCAATAATGGTGATTCTGAGCTTTAAAGGACTTTTTGAAATGCTTACTACAAGCTTTCTAAGCCCTCTAATTCTGACAGATTCCCCAATGTATAGAAAAAATGATAATGGGCCAGACCAGCTAATCTGATGAGCTGACAGAACAGGCTTGTATAATAATGCAGTATCTTTCTTCTTCAGATCGAACATAAAACTCACCTAGGAACACTGCAAATCTCGTCAGAAGTCTTTTACCTTGGTTCACAAAAGTGTTATATTAAAATGCATAGTAATGTAAATAGTTCATGTTCTTGCTTCCTTGCATTTATTTTCTCCCACCATTAATGCTCAGTCACAACTATTTTCAGGTTGTACAATTCATATGATACTTTTAACTAAAGCTTGAAATTCATATTAAGGATATCTGTATGCTCTTCATTTGGGAGATCAATCAAGTTTATTTATCATGGATATATGAATGTGACATGACTAATGGCCCATCTATTTCCTAGAGGCAGAAGGTTAATGCTACTGCCATTGGTTGAGAGCAAGATTATTTACACAATGTGAAGAAAACATTGCACTGATAAAATTCATATTTGTTCATTTGAAAAGAGTTGAGTTTTTCCTAAAAACAACAACACGGAAGCTCAATTAAATAACCACTGACACTCAGGAGACTCCAACTGCTTGTTAACTGAATCAATCCCCTCGCCCACATTTTCCATTCAAACCTTTTAATTTAATAAGGCCTTTGAAGCATTTTTTATTTCTTATCTAAAAGAATGATATACTCTGCAATAAATCTAATACTAAACCAAATCCAGGATAAACCACTTTATCTACTTAAGTAATTGGCAGAGTATGCAGCACTTCTGAAAAGTCCCATGATCCCTTTAAGAGGAACATAGCAATATTCATTTTAAAATACACAGCCACAAAGCAATGAAGCAAAGCTTCTTTACATATGTGCCAATTCACATGGGGCCACATTCCACCAGTTGGCTGTTTGGAGAAAATTAAGAAGGGAGAAGAAGCAAGGCCAAACAATAGGCCACAGGCCACATCACAGAGGCAACAACTGAGGGAGTGTCAGTTTCTGTCTTGCTGACTGAATGAAATGTATACAAGAAATGAAACACATCAAGGATTAGAAGCTGTGTGTCCGGAATGAATAAGTAGAATGACAAGATTGATACTGACAGTATTCTAATCACACTCTGTTCTCAAATGAAGGTTTTCCTAATGTTACCTCCAGAGTTTCAACGCAACACCAGCTGTTGCTTAAAAGTTGGCTGTAAATTAATCCATTATTTCTAAGGATCCTTTCCTAGCAACAGAGCCCTTCTGTCTCTCTCTGAATCTTGAGACATCAGCATTCTCAGGGATTTAGTTAATATTTGACTGCCTGAATCCGAACTGTCTTAGAAGATGGGCTCAGCACAGCCTCCCCTGCAAGCCCTGAGTTTTCGGCTTGTGGAACTCTACCAGGTCCTTGAATGCAGACAATTCCAGTGGAATATGATAGACTTACATTTTCTTTCGTGAACATCCAATCATCAGAACTTTAAGAAAAGAATTAAGAAGGAAAGTTTCCATTATATTCGGCTGCACGTGCAATTCTTTTCCTAGAAGTCTGCTGCTGATTGCTTTCATTTGCTCTGTTGTACTATTTAAATTAGGCATGGAATTTTACCAGTTTTCAATAAAGTTTTAAGAAAATAGATATCAAAATAATCTTTGAATATACTGATTTTAGCAAAATTAGTTGGAAAATTCAGTATTATCAGCTTTAGATTTTTTTTTTCTTGCCAGCAAAATTTATCAGATTGAACTTTGAATATATTCCATTTCTAAAATATTATTGTTTTAATACATGAAAGAAGATGAAAATTCAAGGTTCTTACTGTGAAGTAGAACTGTTCAGTCTCCTGTTGATTGGCTCGTCTCTTAGCAATGCTTGGCTTGCTCATGAAGGTTTCAGAAACTGTTGATTTTACAGACTCCATAGAATTGCTGTACTGGAAGCAATCGGATACATCAAAATCTTCAATAGTGACAATATCCTGAATAGTCTGCAGTGTGGCTTCCATTGTTTTTTTAACCTGACATAGAAATTGAAGAAGGAAAAAAATAAAAAAGTGAGGCTAAAGCATAACCAATAATATATTAGATACTGTTGCAATACAAAGACCTTTTGTAGAGATGCCAAGAAAGAACAAATATAATTATGTATCCTATATGCCATGAGAGTGATCTCGTCCTATTTCTAAGACATGATTTCTAGATTTGAGTAACTTCCTTTTAAGAGTGGTTTCAAATACATCATCTTTAGGGCAGGTGACATATGCCTACCCTCACCTCAAAGAAGCACTGGCAATCTCCAGTTTCCAGTCACTTGTGTCTGACTTGGCAGCCCATAGAAGACAGGAAGAGATTGAATTTAAAAGGTTGTTAAAGATCTTATCCTGCTCACCAATGTGAATGTTGGTCCACTGATGTCCTACCCAGAATGAGTATTATATGCATGTTATCAGGCTTTGGGCTAAATGCCATGAAAAAAACAGGAATATGGAGACGTATCAATGAAAAGAGGGAAATTCTTATCAGAGGTGTGGAGTTTGGGTTCTTACCTCTTCATTTTCAATTTTCAGAGTGGATAGCCTAGATTGCAGCTGCTGACATCTTTGTACCAACTCACTTTGCACTGGTTGCTGGGCACATAGCTGGAATACCTAGAAAAGAATAGGTAGTTTTGCAACTTTCCAGACACTTGCTTCTAGTTCCTCACTTTTGTTAAGACTCATAAACAGGTATGAATGAGATACCTGCATTGGGCCATAGGATTACAAAACAAACCAGGAAACAAACTATTTTTAAATAAAATTCAATAAACAACAATTGCCTGGATGTTCACAAATAGAGTCATACAAATTACCTTATACACTGGTTAGGCTCAAACACTAGAATAAACCAAAAGGTTTGGATGGAGGGGACAGAGGGGAGGACTGAGGGGAGATAAGTCTAGGTTCAAGAAAAGGGAGTCCCTTCCTTTACAGGCTTGGGACTAGAATGGACCAAACCAGGAATGACTTTGGTTCACTCCTTGCCTAATGTTCAGTGAGATTTGGTTAATTGTGACAATGGGGACTTGCCATTACAAAAACAATGCAGTCAGGTAACATTGCGCTTTATGATTGCATTGCTTAGTGACAGAAATTTTGGGCCCATTTATTGTTAACCAAGGGCTAGCTGTATATATATACAGAAATGTCACCAGTGAATACGGAATAGCTGTTTGTTTGAAAACTGCAACAACACTGCATCACGATGAGCACAGCTAGATTAATTGGACTTATATAGCATGCATCCAGTACTAAAGGATTGTCCACATTGCTGTAAGAGTCCTTGGCCAAACATGACTATAGTTTTTTTCTGTTTCCCATATAGACTTTTTAAATTATGTCTGGAGTGAATATTTCAGTGAAAATATATTCAGAGAAAGGGGGGAACTAACCATATCACCCATGTGGGGCTGAAACTCAAACTTCATAGGTGGGCAGAAAACACTGTTACACATTTCCATCAGACGTTGCTTGTCACTATTGGCATCCAGATTTTCAACGGCATTCTCAATGGCATCCAGGCCTTCGTGCTTTGATTGTTCTAGATTCAGCTCTGCTGATAGGAATGTCCTAAGTGCCCTACCAAGGCTGGCATGATATCCTAGGTCACAGCACTGCTGGAAAAAAAACAGGAAAGTAAAAACCAAAGTAAAAACTCAAAATGTTGAAGGAAAATTTATAAATGATACAGATAAATAAAATAGACAAATAATCTTCTCAAAATATTTGTTGTTTTCTAGAAGACAGTTGTGTTTACACTAAAACATAACTTTATTTAATAAAGATAGATGCTCCCCAGTTTGTATGAGACCTGATTTATATAAATTCAACGTTACACAAATGTTTTTATAAGCCACATTTAAGGGCAGAAAAAAGGGCTATACTGGCAGTGCAAAGTAGTACAGCTCACAGTTGAATATCTTATTTACACAGTTGGAATTTGCAAAGCTTTCCACAATATGATATGAGAGCACGTGTAATAGGTATTTTCCCATCACAGAAACAATTTGTATTGTGCCAGATTAGGTCAACCAATTGCTTAAATTGAAAACATAGATTTATATAGCAATTTGTTTTAGATGGCAGAATTATAAAACACAGTTCAATCTGACACAACAGAATCTCCTGCTTTAGACTAATTTATCCAATGATCCAGCCCACAACAACTTATCCTTAGATCCATATTCAATCTTCTGAACTGGGACTATTCTCTGCTCTTCTTCTCCCAGAAGTCTCTCAGACTCCTCCAGTGTTGCTCTTTTTCCATAAACTGACTGAATTGGCACCAATTACTTTCTCAATTAAGATCCTAAAACTAAAATCTTAGGAATACTTCACACAGTAGACCAGTCATCTTTAAGACACAAAGCTAAATGTTAGGCAAGATCTGTGTTCCTGTTTCAGCATTCATATACTGACTAGAACATCAGATATTAAGAACATTTACAAAAAAACACTTGCAGAGAAAATGTGAATCTGACATCTAGTTGAGGGAAAACACTAATTAATTTGTAGAAGAGAAGATAAACAAGTAGCTTGAAAATAAAGATAAACATGATTAGCAATTGCACACTTTAATTATCTAGGAGAAGTCTTCATTCAAAAACTAGGAAAATATGCTTTTCTAAAATATACATATTGAGTACATGTTTGTCATTGTATAGCATTGTATGAATAAATGGATGTGGGCAGGGTATCAAAATAAATGTATTCTATCCCATGGGCACTAATTATATCAAGAACCTGCTGATTGGGTCTATGAAATAATAAATACACCTCTGCAAAAGAGGGCTTTAAGGTACTTCAAAAGAGGAGACTACAAAGCCTCTCTTGAAGAAATCAGTCCTGCAACCCAAAGATGCTTTTCCCACTATGGATGAAACTCAAATACTCTTCTGCCTGCTTCCAGAGAAAAAAATCCCTATTATAGGATGTTCAGATGCCAATGTCGAAGCATGTAAAAGAAAGAGCAAAAACTTGTTAAGTAAGATATGTAATCAAATAGCTGCTGATAAAGAAACAGATACTTACCACAACAACCAAAATAGAAATCTGCAGTATTTTCTACATTTATTATATTGTTACTCACAACAAATCTGTTATTTTTCAAGCCAAATTACATATATGAAAATAAACTCCTGCCCTCACTTGATGAGAAAAAAAAACTATGTTTCAGTAGAAGAAGGACAATGGTTTCAGCTGGTGAGAGGAAGGAAGGAAGGGAAGGAAGGAAATCTGCTGAATGGATAAATATCTATTTGTTTGATAGAAGTCACAAGCTTACATCTGCCCATACTAGACAAGTATTGCACATAAATGGTGAAACAGAAATGCCATGAATGAAATGAACATGTGCCAGAGAGAGGAATCGGAAAGACAGGAGAGAATCATAAATGTATGTGGTTAAACTGAGTCCTCCGATAACCTGTTCACTGTCACACGCTTGGTACAGTGCCAAAAGCCTGGGGCAGGTGTTGAGAGTCTGCTTGTAAAGCAGCAATTGTTGGTTTTACTGGAAGCAGGCAATAAATTTAGGCAATAAACAATAAATTTAGTCAAGAAGCATAAAAACTAAATAGGGGTTAAAAAAAACAAAAATGGTTGATTGAGAATCAGCACATGTCGAGGCTATTTTCATTCATAAATATTCAGCAGTTTCAGCTTTGCAACCAAATTAACATTCCGTGTTTTTCACAGATCAAGGAAGAGAAATCGTGGGAATCTTGCCAATGGGGAAAGTCATCAGAAATTTCAAAAAGACTAATATTAATGTTAATATATGGTTTACTCTATTGGAGTTGGAACCTTATGAATAAAGCTTTCTCAGGTGCAGGTTTGTTTCATAGAATAGCTTCCCACCATTGCATTCCTCTCTATAAAACCAGATTAAGTAATCTGTGTGGGAGTAGATGGGAACAGAATAGATGATTCTATTTTTACATCTCCATTCATGGAATCTGAATTTGAAATTATAATTTATAATCCCCATTGAAAATCAGAAGAAGAAAATTAATTCATCTATGTTTTCCAGCTCATTTCTCAGCGCTTCTTTATTTTTTTGCATTTTGCAATATCCCTTAAATTACATTTACAAGTGTATCAGTCTCATCTTTCTTTCTCGGTTATATAAATACTTGATGGAAGTTTTTTCCAAAGATTTTTTAAAAATAAGAATTCAAACAAATTAAATTCTCAACATGACAGATTAACCCTTCATCTATTTTGAAATACAAAGTTGGTAGGATAGAGGACAAGAAAACGTCCAACATTCCAAAATTTAGTGCAAAAAATATGTCTGACCACACTTTTACAGGTTGCACATCTATTGTGTAAAAGTACATTGATGAATATATAGGTACAAATTCAGTAAATTACATGTAGTCCTCAAATTATTGGGACCAGGACTGCTACTGTTATGAGGTTGTAACATGTGATGTCATGTGACCATATCATTTAGTGATGATTTATTTTATTTATTTATTTTATTCAATTTATATACCGCCCTTCTCCTGGGACTCAGGACGGTTTACAGGCAATATTAAAAACATAAATAATAACACAATTAAAACAGTATTAAATAAATTAACCCGTTAAATTTAAAAATGGGGAAGATCCTGGAAGGCCCTGTGCAAGCTGCACGCAAGTTGGAGAAGGGGGTGCTGCAGTGTGGCACAAGTGAAGGGAGACTGGGAAAGGAGGGCACAGAGTACATTCTATATAGATTTAGCCCAACCAAGACTTAAATTCAATAAATATTAGCCTGACAATACTAGAAAAAATGGACTTGTCTATCACTACTAGTGTACTGAAAGAAAAAGCTAATTATTTGCTTGTTTGAAAATTTATTTCACGTATCTTCCTTAATGTGTTGCACTGGGACTGAAAAGACCAGTTACGCTTATGAATATTTTCTGTTTCTCAGCCCAATCTCATAGGGTTGACTGCTGTGGTGAAAAACCACGTAAGGCATGTTAAATATGCCAGCATGTGTATCCTAGAGGAAAGACCAGCTGTAGATCTATTGAATGAGGAGAAATGTTGATATATTCTTTGTGTAAACTTAATGCATTCCTATATAACCTTAAGAAAATTCACCATTCCTCTCAACAAATTGGGTTGGTTTCAAGATCATTTGGATAAATGAGGTTGTTTGAATCTTTCAGACATTTAAGATGAATTGCAAACCATTTTAAGCATTCTGTTGTAATTCCTGGAAATCATTCAACCAGTAAGTCAATAAACAAAATAAGAAGAAAACATAAGGTATTCATAAAATCTATGAGATAAAGACATGGCTATTATACAGTATGTTCCACTGATATACGTAAGTTAAGATTGTTCCTAAATGTTTCTATAAAGGTTGAAGAGTATGTAAGCTCAAAAATGATATTAAAATAAGGGAAGTACCTGACAATTGCAGAATTTTGTTTGGCTATTTAATTAGTGCCATGTTTAAATGCTGTTGTCCTTCGATAATTGAATGAAACACAGATAGAACACAGATAAAAGATAAAATCTCCATATGGACCTCTGCCATTGAAGAAATTAACTGAGGAGAACAACATAATGAGGCTTGAAGCAGAAACATTCAGGAAATACACCACCAAAGTACACTTACATCAATGAGGTCTGACAGGTCATGGATATAATACTTGAACACAGATGCATTGGTGGCTTCCAGAGCCAGCAGATATTCATTCCTTGCCTTAATAGCCTTCAGTTTATTTTCTGTGTATTTTGCTTGGCGCTGAAAAATATACAAATGGATTTTTATTACAAAATAATTAAAATGAGGAAAGCAATTGCCTTGAAAGCAGGGAAAAAATTCTGCAAAATCAAGGAATTATTTTATTTATTATTTATTTATTATTTCAATTTATACCCCGCCCTTCTCCTGGGACTCAGGGCGGCTTACAG
>JANHFQ010003202.1:40661-53818 GCA_032468035.1 Aparallactus werneri
CAATGGGGAAGCTGGCAGGAAGTTGTAAGTCCAGGGATGGGTTTCTATCGGTTCGGGTGAACCATTTGTTCAGTTAGGGCTGGATTGGGCAAACCGGTTCTTCTGGTTTTGAGTTTGGCCCGCCCACCCGCCTCTGTGCTATTCTGACCTGTATTTCTTCACTTTTGAAGCACAGCTGATCAGCATGGCGGTGCGGAATGCCGCTCCTCAGCTGTTTTTTGACACAGCGGCTTCAGTGAAAGGTAAGCAGTCTATTGAAAGATGCACACAAACCAAACCGGTTGTTAGACCAGTTGAAATCCACCACTGTATAAGTCCCAGGTGACTCACGAGCAGGCTGGCAAGCAGATTAAATGGCTGCTGCAGGGTGGGGGAAAGCACAAGGGGGTTCACGAAGGTGTGAGGAAGATGTGGCAAGGTTTGAGGAAGGTAGAAAGGAGGCATGGCACAACTCAGGAGTGTGCAAGAGTGTGAGGGAGGGAGGCATAGCAAGGGTTAAGGAGCATTTGTAAGGATGCAATGAGGATATAAGGTGGTGAATAAGGCTGCAAGGAAGGTGTGGTGAGGGTCAGGAAAGGTATGAAAGAGGTGCAGCAAGGATCAGGGAAGGTGCGCAAGGGAGGCACGGTGAGGCTCAGGAGGGGGCACCATTAGTTGGTGCAGTATGAGCAAAGAGGGGCTAAGGGAGAGAATGTGGGTGGGGAAGACTTATCCCAGAAAATTTGATCATGGGGTGCTGCAACTAGACTTAAGTACAAACTGGTTGCCAAGTACATGATCATGATCATGTGACCATGGGGTTTATGGGATGGCTGGAATGCTCAAGGACCAATGTTCATTCAGCACTATTGTAACTTTGAATGATTGCTGAAAGAATGGTCATAAGTACCACCTATAGAACTCAAAAGGATCAGCAAAGATATGGAACATTTTAAAACTCTCATGTGGTTCTGATGGCTAAACCATGGCCTCTATTATTTCATCCTAACTCTGCTTGTCAGTTTTTCTTTCTTCTTATTAACAAGTAATTGTTATTAAAGAAAATTTTAAAACAATAAGAACAATACCAATTTTGAAAGAAAAAACAATAGTAACAAGTGAAAAAGTGTAAAGAAATAGAAAAGGAAAGAAAATAAAAGTTATAAAGAAGCAGCTTTTGATAATGAAAACAGAAGTATATTATCCTCTCTTTCTAAAGTTACAACAATCTTCTTTCTATAATCTACCTTTTTAAATCATCAAACCCATAAACCACAAGTTCATTTTTTTCATTTTTTTTAAAGCAAAAAATCCATTAAGAGGCTTCTAGTCATGAATAAATGTGGGTTTTGTCCTTTCTCTAGTCAGACAAGTCAACTTTGCATCTTTGCTAATTGCGTCATCTTCACCAGCTATTCCTTCATTGAGGGTATTTCAGATTCTTTCCATTTTTGTAAATGAAATAATCTTCCAGCAGTTATCATATATAAAGACATATTTCCATAATGCTTTTCTAATAGTTTCTCCATTACTTCTAATAAGAAAATTTCTGCTTTCAAATTAATATGAATCTTTAAAATTCTTTATTTTTAACTCTGTATATTTGAAACCCGCTCCCTTTTTTTTGCAAGTCCACCAGCCATGAATAACTGAACCTTCACATTTTCCTCATTTCCAACATAAACTGAAAATACTTTTATACATTCTATATAATTTCTCTGGAGCCTGTGCCATTTTATAAAATTCTCTTTTAAAGTATACCACAATGTAAATTTCAGTCCTTTCAGCTATGTATTTCCTATTGTTCCTCAATACATTATGTCCAAAATTCTTAGGAGTTTTTCTTATATTTATGTGAATGACAAAGTTAAGGACTTAGCTTTAGCAGAGCCCCTCTAAACATGTGGGAAGCTCTAATTGGGTTCAAGATCATTTATCTAAAAATTCTATTATAAGTCCTGCCATTTGACCAGGCCAACTGGATGGAGAGTTTGGACTGGTGTAGGTTAGGACATCTACTTTGGTCATTGTGCATAGTGGAAATCTCTACTGTAGTCCATCCAACAGAGCTCCAATGATTTTAACTTCTACTGCATGAAGTGATACACCCTATTAGCACAAGGTTATGAAAGGCCAGATGAAAGAAGAAAAGAGAGAGGAACAGCTAAGAAAGAAATAGAAGAATAATTCTATTTCCAGCTGAAATTTGACTATGTAGGATGAGGAGAAAAGGGTCATTAAATAGTATTCCTTTGTTTACCTGAGGAAGTTGATATCTTTACTTTAAAAAGCAATTACTAGAAGAGAGACCACTTTTTAACTGACTGCATGGCAGTCCATGCTCCACCAGTGCTAATCCTGCTCAGCAATACAAAAGGCAACATAGACAGCAAAGGCTGATTCTGCTAACAAGCAGCCTTTCTTTTTGTTTCTCTACAGTCCCTCCATTGTTTTGGATCAATACTGACTTTTCCCTTTCTCACTGCAGTTTGTTACAAATAAGCGACCTCTAATAGCTGAACCGCATATTTTGATTCCTGCCCTTCTTTGCATTTTGGCCCTCTCTGTAACCTTTTTTACTGGGCAAAGATCAAGTATCAAAAAGTTTAAGAATCTCCAATTTATCTCCTTAGGATAATTAACACATCATTTAGATAGGTTTAAAACAACTTCTAATGGACAAACAGACAGGTTTATTTATTGAAAATCAGGTTTATCCTCTCTTTACCACAGATTCTGATCAAAGTAGCTTACATAATAAAATTCAAAAATTTGATTTGAAAAAATGGTATGCAGTCTTCCAATTACATCACAACCTTCATGGAATATTAATAACTAATAATAATTGCTTTGTAAATGTGTGCTCAAACAGAGAAGAGATGTATGTTCCAATTTTAAAATCCTGCTGTAAGCCAACTCTGGCCTCAAATCCTTCCAGTTTCCAAGCATTAAGCCCCCCGAGTCTTCTTTCACCTCAAATTGAACTTGACCGTAATTTTTGTTAGGTGGAATATATGCTCTCACTTTTACTCCTTCTGGAGCAATTAAAGCAACACTCCTTAGTTACAGGAAGAAGTAACAGTTAAAAATGCTAACTCACTCAGTATTAAAGAAAGCATAATTTATGTATAGGTAATTCGGAATCATTATCAGTGAACAGAATTAAAGGTGGCATTTAGAATTGCCTTAAACAGGAAGGAGAGGTATTCTTTCCATGTACTCCTATTCCCATTACTTCTAGTGAAAGACATCTGGAACAAAGCATCAAAACCATGTAAGTCTCAGCTTTAAAGGTTTCAGATATTTAAGGATGCGTGAACATGGTCGATCCATATCTTTCTGCCAAGATTGACATCAAGGTCCAGGGTCAAAGCAATTACAAAAGGATTCAGTCCTGGTGTCTAGGTATTATTATGAATACTACACGCTATTCCCATGAAGGGATTATATTAAGATGTTAGATGAGCATCTATTTTGCCAGGTCCTGCCTTGTCTTTCTCCCTCCCTCTCTCTCTAAATTAGAACTCTCACACCTACCTACAGGGGCCTAAGTTGGAAGGCATACACATAGCAATGAGCAAAGGAGTTTGTTTTGAGAGGCCCAACTGAATAAAGAAAATAAAACTCATCTTTTAAAAAAATCATACTCTTGATTATCCTATGCTTAATACTATTTACAAAACAGGAACTTGATCATCTGCCTGCTTATAAAAGAAAACAGACAAAAACTTGCCTCTGACCATGACACAACCCTGCCTACTTTGCAATACTTCAGACTTTGTGCTTGAAAAGTTGCTCAGGCCTGATCTAAAACCAGATTCACGGAGGAATCTCACTTTGTTGGTATTTCAAGAAAATAACTGCTAAGAATTTGTACACAGATTTGGAGATATTGGAGGTAAGACCTTCTCAGTATGACATTCAGATAAAAGGATTATTTGAAGGAGACCCTTGAAAACATGTTGAAGAAGAATGGAAAAAATGATACCAACATTTTGGAATGGGTTGCTTCCTTCTTTCTTCTTCTTCTTCTTCTTTTGTTCAGTCATGTCTGATTCTCAGAGACTGCCTGGACAAGATTTCTTGGCAAGTTTTTCATAAATGGATCCTTTCTAAGGCTGAGAGAAAGTGACTGGCCCAAGATCACTCCGCTGGTTTTGTAACTAAAAAGAACTAAATAACTTTCCTGGTTTCGAGCCTAATGCCTTCACCACTACACTCTAATTGGCTTTACTCCCCTATATATTATTTGCCTATAGAAAAGTGCCATAGGCATTTAGGGGATTAAATCCTTTTGATTTGCTACATGGGAAAAACTAAGAGGAGTCCTGGATCAAATGAACTTCTAGGATCAAAGATTATGACTATGTTCTCACACAAAGGAAAAAAAGGCAATAAAACTCAGTGGCATTATTTCAGGAACACCTGCACCAGAACACCTGAGACTGATATCATATAAGGATTTCAAGAAGTGGAAGGAAAAGTGTTGTTTTTGTTGCCTAGTGAAATGCGAGCTTAAGCTAGGTGGCAAAGCATATTTATGATGATCAGAAGATGGAGTCCATAAGTCAAAAAAATAGATTTGGAAATGAAAAAATCATCTAGCTCACACAATTTTAAGAAAGTATATTAATTCATTAGGAATATATAGATCGATATAGCAAAACAAATATATAGCTATTGTATTTACCAGATGCACAGAAAGTATGAAGAGACACACATGTTATCTTTGCAACAAAAAGCAAACTTTAGAACCACTCAGAATAAGTCAAGAGTTAAGTTTTATTGAACTTTCATACTGTGAATTTCAGTGAATATAGCCATAGTGATTTCTCCTAAATTAAATGGAAAAGTAATTTTTTGTGCAGGCTAAGATATTTTAACCAAGTTTGATTGGTACTTTAGGATAAGAAAAATTGACCAACTAGAACAGTTAAGTAATCTACTTCAGACTAAAGTAAGGACTATTAGCAAATGCCTTTCTTTGAAATCTTCAAAGAGAAAACAAGCTTTATTGTTTAAGGACTGTCTCAATTTTTAAAGAATGTTTTTCATCTGAAATGGAGCTCTAATAACCTGACTAATGGGCAAAATTCTTCCAGCCTAGGGGAAAAGTATCTGAAATAAATCTGAACAACATTATTTCAATAGTATCTGGGAAGAATACACATAACTTTTAAATGCTGTTATTTTCACGCTTGAGGTAGCAGGTATAAGCATCAATGCAGCAGAATGTTACCAAGGATTTTCTGAATTAGCTTATATCTTTCATGTCAGAAAGAAGTTAAGCCGGAAGAGAAGAAGATTTAATAGATGCAACTTTCAACTACCAAGAAAAAATTAAGATCATTATAGGGATTGCGGGATACCAGGGAGGATGTCTGTATAGCTCATATTTAAAAATCAAAGCTAAAGTCTCAATCAACAAGAACTCTCCTAAGAAAGCTCAATGAACTCCTGAAACTTCTAAAGAAATTTCTAAAGAATTAAAAATTACTTTGTATATCTTCCAATATATAAGAGTAACAGATTTCCGTCTTCTTTGATGTATAATTGAGAGTGATAACGTAAAATTCTGAAAAGAGGAAACATAATTCTTTATATTTCCCAAAAGTTTTTATCATTAAAAAAAAATCAACTGAACATTAGGAATCTGAATGGGAGAAAATCTACTCAAGACAAATGGCCTCCAATGGATTTGAAGGGATGATAATCCAAGATCTTACAGCATAGAGAGAAACCAGCTGCTAACCTGACTGAGAGAAAATTGACACCGAACTCTATAACCTCTTCCTTAAATCTTAATTTAGGAAATTGTTAGACTTGGAAATAGAGCAAGACACACATAAATCAAATTCACATCATGACCCTAAAATATGCAGACTTAGATTTGTTTTATGCTGTCTTCAATACAGCAAAAAAATATTCCTTGCCTGTTTAAAATTGCTAATCAACCAAGGTCTGAAAAGGAAGGAGTAATTCATGGAGGAATGCAGTACAATTAGTTTGCTTGCCAACTAAGGTTAAATAACCAAAACTGCTTATGCGACTTACTTTAGTAAGCTTCTTAATTAGAGATTTTTTTTTTATAAAAAAGCTGTCTGTGCAATGTGTCATCTTCAACTCCTAAAAATCCAGAAATCAGTCTTTGTCCTTGAAAAGTTGCTCATATCCAATTTAGGACATGTTTGTGTAGATGGTAATTTTGCTTCTCTGGCAGATTAAAAGTAGTACTCAGAAATCCTTCCTTGTCCCCTGCAAATTAGCCAACGTTCGATTGGTAGAATGAGATATACATTCTGCCTATTCCATTTTTTCTTGTTTTCATAACAAGGATGAGCAATGTAGATCTTATTGAACCTTAATTCCCAACACATAATCATTGCTAATTGATGCTGTTAGGTATAATCCAGCAACACCTAGAAAACCACAGACAGTGCTGACTTAGAGAAATTGCTTAAGAAAGAAACTGATGGAACTCAAGATACATTAGTGTTACTATTGGAAAAGTAAATTAATGTAGTTTCTAATCCAACTGTTATCATATTTAAGTTGCTATTAAAATTTAGATAGATAAATAAGGATATTGCAAATGTTTCCAAATCCATCAAGTAGATGGATGTCTCAATATTCTTCCTGGATATAGTGACCAAGACTCTGAGTGACCAAGACTCAGAGTTATCTGTCTCCTGAATTTATAACTGGTATGTTTTTCTAGTATTGATCACCAGGAGCACTTCTCTGTGATTGTAATAAAGATTGGATTGAATTGATCACCAGGATACTATTAACAATAATTCTAACAATCATGACATTTTCATATTGATTAATTATTTTAAGCTTTTGTAGGATAATCTCTACTTTATCAGAGGGGTGTTAAATGCAAAAGTAGCAAATTAATAAAGAGGATAAATTTATAGTTGTAGCATATGGTACATACTGTATGAGAGTAGTAGCTTATTTTGGGGTGGGCCGACATTTGCTAACCTAGAATGGCAGAGAACGTGAAATGAGTATTTTGTACAAAGCTAAAAAATACAAAACAATCCTGAAATGGATTTCAAACATATAAATTATTTCCATCACTATACCCTGTATAAATTGAAAAACAAATATTTTTTTTCTTTGACCAAACTGGTAAATACCTTTGATTATTCAGTTTCATACTACTCTATCCTTCTCGCCTCCCAGAATGTGGTTAATATTCGGCCCCTTCTCGCAGGCATAGCATGAGAATGAGAGTTGAGCCCAGCACATGTAGATTTGCAATAGGAATGTAATAGCAACTTGGTTGTGTGAAATGGTTTTATTTCTTTGAGTTTTGTTATTTTTGTACAATTTTGTTAAAAATGTACAGTTTTGTTATTTTTGTTCAGCGAATGATGGTCACTGGGATTGGAATTTCCATAGCTAAGCAATCTGGTTGTATGGTAGAGTACCATTTGACTGCACCGTTTAGAGATGGGAGTTCTGGCATTTCTGATTACTGTTATTAAATAAATCACACAATGTCACTGAGTGCAATGTCATGTGGTCACCATTTGCGACTTCCCACCGGCTTCCCCATTTGCTTGCTGAAAGTCAATAATGAAGGTCACAAATGATGATCCTGTGAGTATGGAGATGCTACAACAGCCACAACTACTAGGATGTATCACCCATTCAGCAACATTGTAAGTTCAAATTTATGAATGAATGGTCATTAAGCAAGGACTACCTGTATATTGTTGGCCAGTTATTCTGCATAAGGTGGTGAGCATACATAGCTAATCAATAAATAATGAATGAATTAAAGCTATTCTTATCCAGGTTAATAAATCTGTGTAAGATAAATATATCTTCTTCACTGTTTCAACTCATTTTGGAATTAATCTTCCTATTCCCAAAGGCAACAACTAAGTATTTTTTTCTGTTTGGTCAAGGGTCATTATTCTTTCACATTACAAATCCAGATTTCTTTTTAAAGGTCATTTGTAATAGAATGTGTGGATGATTTTGTGGAAAGCGATAAAGAGATGCTGCCTAGGAAACAATCAGGCAAGAGGGGCATAAGCCCCCAGTGGCTTAGTGGTCAGATAAAGAAACTTAGGAAGGACCTGCCCTAATGAATCAAGCAGTTAAAAGTGGCAGTGGGAAGTTTGTACTTACAAACTTGTAAAACTGGTGTTAACCTTTTAGGTTAAATCAGACAGGGCTATACTACGTGGACTAATTCTATTTTATTGTACTGTTACATTAACAGAAACTTGCAACTCTGAAAGTACAAATTTCTAGTCACTCATTGAAAAATATAATTGACTTCTATACCTTCAGAGGTTTAACTCAACGTTTCTTTCTCCCATCCTTCCAAATGTACTTAGCCTGGCACCTTTATGTAAAGTTATCTCTGCCCTGGATACACCAATGAAAATTTGGCGATATCCTGCCCCTATTTACTATTATTTTCAATAATTGGCATATAGTAGCTTTCCCCCAGAAGTTCAATGGCATTACTCACTCTCATGTTAAAGTATATGGCAGTCAAAATGGCTAGATGATATGCTTAGTAGCTACTAGCTATGTAGTGTATCTATGTAGATTCATAAAGGGAAGAAACAAATCAATATTCTTAAATTACTTGCAATCACGCTACACTGGACTTTAGTAATTGCATTCGTTCAATGAATTTGTTACAAACCAGTATAAAATCTTTCTTATAGGAATATTATTAGGGCTCATTTTTTCTAAAAAGCAAGGTTAAAAGCCACAAACAAGGCACACCCTCTGTTCATTTTTAAAGCATTTCTGCAATGTCACCAAACCAGTTGTTTGTTCAAAATGCTGAACATCTGCATCTAGAATTCAATTTAATAATAAGAAACACCATATAAAGATTTTAGGCTTTGCAGCTGCCAAAAGACAGTTTCCAACATTTGCCTATAATAAGATACAACCTTCATCCTTGTGTGATTTGCTGATTTATATAAATTAGACAAAATTGCAAAATCAGCCTGTATCCAGGCCATCATGATTACTAGTTGTACTTCATTTCAGGGTCTCATTGCTTTTGCCTCTAGAATTTCTATGAAACATCTTTTCATGTGGCAGCAGGGTGTGGAGACAAGTATTTGCCAACGCAATCACCCTAGCTGACCAAACAAAATCCAGAAACCGTCTGGTATTTGGGGAAAAGCCTCAAAGAAAACATTCAAAGGGCCCAAATTTCAAAATAGAAGTAATTTGTTCTCAGTTGCTAAGTTTAACAAACCTGAAACAGGTTTAGTAAACATTAAATATTTCCCATTCAAGCATGAAAGAAGAGATGGCCAGAATTTTTATCAGCACATGCCTACTTTTGTGCCAATCAGATTCTTCCTTGGTGTTTGTGTCATCTCAATTACAGAAAAGGAAGTCTTCACAATTGAAAACGAATAGAATATCTAAGAACTGCTCTCCTCAAGCTAGTGATCTCCAGAGAGGATGGAAATAAGCCATCACAATTTCCAATCAGCATGAGGAAAGCTAGCTGTGAACTGAAAAAAACAATTAGAATCTTACCTTAACTATTAGCTCACTAGAGGGTGACTTTAAACAACTAGCAAGAAAAGAGAGGTTTGCTCAATTAACCAACAATTGCTAAAAGAAAATAAGATGAGTGAATCTAGATCAAGGGTGACAAACTTGCGTCGTCACGGCATCATCACATGACGTATCGTGATTTTCCCCTTTGCTATACTAGGTGTAGTTGTGGCCAGTGATGCATCCGGTCTGCGGACTGCGAGTTTGACAGACCTGGTCTAGATGATGGGCAAACAAATGCACTTGTAGGTAATGTGACTGATAGGTGGAGCATGCAAAGATCATATTAGACCTGAAATTTCAGATCTCAGAGAAAGGGTGCAAAAGGATAGAAATGGAAAACAAATGGAATATTGTGGAATGTTTTTATGCAGCAATGCATTATTTTAATTAGCAAAATAAATAAACTAATGTTTCATGTCACTTTATATAGTTTCCTTTGCCATTTTCTTTAATGCTTCATTCAATGCTACTTATCAATTAGTAAACAGCATCTTTGAAAAATAAAGACAATATGATCCAAAATGTTATTCTGAGAATTAAAAACAGCACAACACTTTTGTAACTTGTAATCTTCCTCTTTATTTATGATGCAGTTGTCATGCTCAGTAAAAATAAGCCATCTTTTTACTGGCTTTGCACTAATGTTTCATGTCTAGCATTTTAAGGCTGGAACATTTCTGAATATTCATTTGTACTCAATTGACAAAAGGCTGGGTCTCAACAGACTCTCTTAACTTTCTTCCCTGGGGACCACGGCTGGGCTGTAGATAATGCAGCATGTGGTTTGCTAAATCAAAACCTACTGCTACCAACCTTCTAAAATTCCAAATAAAAAAAAATGTAATACAAGCATCTAATGCAAATATTAACTTAGATAAAGTGTATTGCATGACAAAAGCTTGTGCTTCATGCATTCTTACATTTGGGATGAAAGACCCCATTGTGTTTGGTCCGTTTGCAGCCAAAACTGACCTCAGAGCTGATACTATCATCCTACGAAGAGCTCAGTGATTTAACTAAACACTCACCAATGTTCACTCAATGTAGAAAGTAATCCCACAACAGCAGCAAAAGCAACAAGGATTGAAACCAGAGAATTAAAATGAAACAACAGAAGAAAAAGAAAATAATTTTACAGCACACAGAGGAAGGTAAACTTTTTAATTTGTCACTACTTTCTAAAAAGAGCAAAAATAAAAAAGAAAGCAAACTGGATTTACCGTGTAGAGCTCATTCAGAACTTTCATCAGGTCTTCTTGGAGCTGCTGTCCAACTTCTTTACTCTGCAATGCAAAAGGAACAACAGAAAAAGTTAGTTGGAAAAAATGGTATGGTGGATGCATGCATGTTACAATGCACACAAGTATGTCAGACACAATTAACTGCCATTCAAATTAGCACAATCACTTAGCTCCTATTATACCCAAATGAAAGAAATATTTTTAATAAAGTGAAATGGGCTGTGCCCAAAGCCAGCCAAATATTGGTATGATTTTGGCAAAGAAAATCAATTGTTTCTACAGAAAACTAGTTCTACTGTTTCTTGAATGTTCAACCATGGTAATTGAATTTTACCGGGCAAGAAAAAAGGAGTTTGTGGAACTGAGTAATATGCATCTAGAGAATACAGTGACCTTCACAGTTATTAACTAATTTGAAACAACCTTGTGTGTTCCCAAAATATCAGTGGTGCCTCGGTAATTCTAGGTATATTTTAGTACAAGGCAGTCTTATAAGTCATAGCTTTAGAGCATAAATGGGAGCCCCAAAGCTAGGAACATATTCAGTCCTGCTTCTATCAGTCACACAGTAAGAACAAGCATATTAGAACATATTCATATATCTTGTAGAGTCTTCCTTCACTTCTTAGAGAGAAAAGTACAAAGTTTCTTGATTTGGCCAGAGGAGATTGCCCAGATGGGGGACACTTATATTGCTGTGAGCAAACAGTTCAGAGTCTATAATTTGATAAACCTTTGCTCTATAAGCATTCATTATATTAAAAAAAACCCTAACTTTGAAGGAACCACATACATATGTGGTCTTTTAATGCATGGCTAATTCTAAATACAAAGTTTTCACTATGTTTTGCAATAAAGTCACTTTATCAACCCAGCTAAGTAAAATAAAAAAGTTTTATAAGATAAATATTATTCTGGTTACTCCATAGATATCTCCATAGGCATTAATATTCCACTGCCTTTTCGAGAATGGTTTTCTATTTCCCAATCTAGCTTATTCTTCTAAAATGTCCTACTGGTGAAACTCGAAAAATTAGAATATCGTGCAAAATCATTTATTTCAGTAATTCAACGTAAAAGGTTAAACTAATATATGAGATAGACTCATTACATGCAAAGCGAGATATTTCAAGCCTTTATTTGGTATAATTGTGGTGATTATGGCGTACAGCTTATAAAACCCCAAATTCACAATCTCAGAAAAGTAGAATATTACATGAAAGCAATAAAACAAGGATTGTAAATAGAACAATGTTGGACCTCTGAAACGTATAAGCATGCATATGTACTCAGTACTTGGTATGGGCCCCTTTTGCATCAGTTGTGCCAATGTGGCATGGCATGGATGCTATCAGCCTGTGGCACTGCTGAGCTGTTAAGGAAGACCAGGATGCTTCAATAGCAGCCTTCAGCTCTTCTGCATTGTTTGGTCTCATGTCTCTCATCTTTCTCTTGGCAATGCCCCATAGATTCTCTATGGGGTTCAGGTCAGGCGAGTTTGCTGGCCAATCAAGCACAGTAATCCCATGGTCACTGAACCAGGTTGTGGTACTTTTGGCAGTGTGGGCAGGTGGAAAATGAAGTCAGCATCTCCATAAAGCTCATCTGCAGAAGGAAGCATGAAGTGCTCCAAAATCTCCTGGTAGACGGCTGTGTTGACCCTGGACTTAATGAAGCCCAGTGGACCAACACCATCAGATGACATGGCT
The DNA here is from genome assembly GCA_032468035.1 of Aparallactus werneri. Lineage (NCBI taxonomy): Eukaryota > Metazoa > Chordata > Lepidosauria > Squamata > Lamprophiidae > Aparallactus > Aparallactus werneri. Next base: position 53,152 of record JANHFQ010003202.1, read on the forward strand.
CCCCAAATCAACAGAGACTGTGGAAACTTCACACTGTACTTCAAGCATCTTGCATTGTGTGCCTCTCCATTCTTCCTCCAGACTCTGAGTCCTTGGTTTCTAAATGAGTTGCAAAAGTTGCTCTCATCAGGAAAGAGGACTTTGGACCACTGAGCAACAAACCAGTTCTTCTTTTCTTTAGCCCAGGTAAGACACTTTTGATGTTGTTTGTTGTTCAGGAGCGGCTTTGAAGCCCATCTCCAGGATCCGATTGTGTCTGGTGGCTCTTGATGCACTAACTCCAGCCTCAGTCCACTCCTTGTGAAAATCCTCAACACTTTTGAATGGCCTTTTCCTGACAATCCTCTCCAGGCTGCTGCTTGTGCACCGTTTTCTTCCACACTTTTCCCTTCCACATAACTTTCTATTAATGAGCTTTGATACAGAACATCCAACTGCTTTTGAAATTACCTTTTGAGGCTTTCCCTCCTTATGGAGGGTGTCAATGATGGTTTCCTGCACAACTGTCAGGTCAGCAGACTTTCCCATGATTGTGATTCCTACTGAACCAGAGTGAGAAACCATTGAAAGGCTCAGGAACCCTTTGCAGCTGTTATGGATTAATTAGCTGATTAGAGTGGGACACTTTGAGCCTAGAATATTGAACCTTTTCACAATATTCTAATTT
>JANHFQ010003205.1:78138-90846 GCA_032468035.1 Aparallactus werneri
CCAATTATGTTAGCTCAGGAATTCTGGGAGCTGAAGTCCACAAGTCTTAAACTTGCCAAGTTTGAAGATCCTTGGAAAGAGTTTTAGAGATACGATTGAAAATAATCATGGCAAGGAAGTCATAAATTATTTAGTGTCCAAAAGGCAAACTGTACATTTAATATTTTCTTTCCATCACACAACAAGACCATGATAAAGTACGATGGTTTGGTAGTCCATTTCTTTTTTCAGGTACAAAGGACTACATATCAAGGCAAGATCAAGAAAGATATCTACAGTGACAACATCCTTCTCAATCAAACTAAACGTAGGAGCAAGCCATGACAACCGAAAGGTTAATCTTAAACAACCCAAGTAACTTTGGAAAATTCAGTGAATTATCACAGGATATAAAATCCTATGGACACTGTGGGATTTTAAATTACGTTATGAGAAAATGCATTCCAAAGAATTAGGGAAAAATGCAACTTATGAATGTTGCTCTTAAAATAAGAATCTAACTTACACGGCACGAATAAGTTCACCTGAAATATAATTTACTGGGTAACTGAAACTGTGACTGCAGGGTTTTTAAATCTAAATTTAAGAATATTACTTTATGATCAATATGTGTATTTTTAACAACGAAGTATTATTTGGGAAGCTTGTTTACTCTCACAAGGGCATCTACATTATGTAGTTGTGACCAATTCCATCAGACAACAAGTTACTTCAAAAGGTATCATTTTAAACATGTAACCATGGAGGTATAAATATCTGAAATCATCTATTCATTTTATCATACAGAATTTCTTTCCTAATCTGAAATTAATTGAATAGATGGCCATCATGGGATATAAAAGTTTTTGTAAACAAAATGCATGTGAAAAATCTTGGCTTTCACTTTTCATCAACACTATTACATACGATATATTTAAGAGTGCACTTTGTCTTAAAAACAATCTTTTACAATTTAAGAAAACTTTACATATGTACAAAATTACAATTCAGGAATGATTTTATATTATAGAATTAATTGACACAATTTTATTTCCCATCACTTAAGTTCTTTAACTCTTTCACATTATGATCATTTGCTACTGTAAAAGCATGGTCCAGTGCTTGAATACTTGATAGAAGTTTTATTATCTGTTTTATATGTTCCCTACAAAGAGAAAGGACAAAAAAGTCAGATTGTTAAAAAACATGCAAAGTACAGATATATCTACAGTATTTGGCAAACATGCAGTACAAGTATACCAAATAAATCATGTAACAGTACTTAAGATGCTCACAAAGCCTCATCCCTACAATGACCATGGAGTGCACAGTTCAGAATAGATTTAGCATTATCCCTCGAACAATTTGTTCCAAAAGGTTTAGAATTTTAAACATGCTTAACTGTTTACTCTAGAAAAAAGACACAGCTCTGCTATCAGATGATGCATCAGCAGTACCACAGCCCATCAAACAAATGTCAATCAAACAGAGAATACCTTTGACTCTGTCTTTTTTATGCTCTACATCAGGGGTGTCAAACTCACTTCATCACAGTGGTGTCACATGATGTATTGGGACTTTCCCCCCTTCACTAAACTGGGCGTGGGCGTGGCCAGCACATGACACATCCAGCCACGGGCTGGGAGTTTGACAGCCCTGCTCTACATGAAATTGGTTTGAAGACCGCCCAGAAATCATACTCGGTCAGAAATAGGCATTCAGCTTGTTGGCTACCATATAGTCACATTATACCCATCTTGCAAGGCTCTATATTGATTATCAGTTGCTTTTCAGGTGCAATTCAAAGCAAAAAATGCTTGTCTCATAAATTCCTATATCGCTTGGTGTTCATATACCTGCAGGCTATCTACTGTATCCTGAGTCAACTGTCAGGATAGCCCTCCCACCAAAACTATTAGTGATGCCACAATTCTATCAGCTGACAGGACTGAAGCTAGAAAGCACTGTCCCTTCTTCATGGCATCAATACTCTGGAGCGATCTTCACATGTAAGCTAGACTGGTTTCCTTGGTAACAGTTTTCATTAATTGATGAAAATCAAACCTTTCTGAAGGGCTTTGGGGGAAGGATATTGCCATGAGTTAAGAGTATAATATAAAAACAACAAAGTCGTTACTTATTGATACTGGTACTTTGATTTTTGCTAAATGCTTTATTAAGTGTTTTGTGCTCTGGTTTTACTACATAGTGTTATTTTGTATGTAAATTTACTGACTCTGATAAGAATTAGTAATACAAGAATAAATAATATAAATATGATTCTTGGGGATTTTATTTGTTTTCTTTGCCCATTTTGGACTATATGACAATGAAATAGGAGAAGTACATCCCTACTGCCTATGTTGCTGGTAGCTGCAAGATTCAGCAACACTGATTATGCCAACTTTCTAGGGAAGTGGGACTTGGAGATGCTACACGTATGTGGCACAATGTCCTAGAAAGAAGACTAGTCTTCAATCCTTTGGTCTACAATACTGTGTTTAAATATCTATATGAATTCCTAAGAAGTACTGGAGTTTTAGGTTTGAATCAATTTCTTATGATGCCCAGCTTTATCTCTAATGACACCAAGATCTTCTTTAATATCCTGCATCATTGTCTGGATAGAATGAGAGTCTGGAACTATGCCTATTTGGCCAAAGTACTAAGCTGCGGCCTGTCATTATTTTTAAAAGCAAGACCTTGCCTAAAAAGGTCAAATTCCCACCACGAATTACAGTGCACACACGTTAAAGGCTGGATGGATAAAGATGAAACAAAAAAATGGCTGGAAGAAATTTGGAATGGATGACCAGGAGCAGAAGAAGAAACCATCATTGCTAGTTTGGAATATGTTCAGAGCCTACAATCTGATGACATTAAAAAATTGGCAAAGTCTTTTCAAGTTACTTTGGCCATTATTCCAGATAGGCTTACATCTGTATTGCAGCTCCTAGATGTGTCCTTAAATAAACCTTTCAAAGATTGTGTGCGAAAGATGTGGCATGAATGAATGTCATCTAGCCAAGCCCGACTGTTAAAAGTTGGAAATCTATGAAGCCCGACATAGAATTAATAGCAAAGTGGGTTCGAGATGCATGGGAAGACATTCCAGAGAACATGGTGCAATGTGCCTTCAAGAAATGTGGCATTAGTAATGCTATGGATGGCAATGAAGACAGTGCTTTGTATGAGGATGACAGCAGTGATAGTGATGACTGCGAATTCAGTGATGATGACAATGTCTATGCTGATAACCTCACACCAGCTGAAGCTGAAACTCTGTTTGGAGATACAGATGATGAGGAATCCAGTTTTGAAGGATTTTAACTCTTTTTGTTTTAGCTTGGTTGCTGATTGAGCTAAGGGGGTTGTACTCTTAAGGTATCATTGTTGATACCATATTGTTTTTGTTGACCCTCTTCTCCACTTACAGAGCTAGTTTACTGTTTTTCTTTGAAATAAATATTCAAAAACATTTAACCCACTGATGCCTCAATTAATGTAATTTTATTGGTATTTATTTTGATTATTGAAACTTACCAGTAGCTGCTGCATTTCCCACCGTAGGCTTATATTCGAGTCAATAAATTTTTCAGTTTCCATAGGTAAAATTAGGTACCTTGGCTTATATTTGCATCAGCTTATACTTGAGTATATATGGGGTATATGAATTCATAGGTTAGAGTCTGTTTTACATTTTACCATCATGTATTAGGTACCTTTACCTAATAGCATTCTTTTTGTACAGCCTTATTTAATACTTTCCATTCATATTCTCGGTTTTAATTGCATGACTGCTCAGATGACAGGCCATGCAGCTGTGTGTTTTTACATTTGCTCTGTATTATTCCATAGGAGGGTCAGGAAAATGTGGAAATCTTGCCATCTGGAGAGCGACAACAAGCAAATCAGAAGCGGATCACTACTCCTTACATGACGAAATATGAGCGGGCCAGAGTTCTTGGTACCCGTGCCCTACAGATAGCGTAAATATAGTTATACATTTATTTAGTTATTTGTCTTTTTCTACCAATGATTGTCTGAAGGCTTTTCCAACTTTCAGCTGTTTTGTCTCCAATGCATAATTGTACTTTGCCATAATTATAGGTCTTTGGCAGAGCATGGATTTAAATTATTAGTGAGATAACATAAAATGAGGACATTTATTTTAAATATTATGTACATGGCTTTCAGAGTTTGTACAGAGAAATATATGAATAATGGGAAGAGAAGGCTGATAGCAGAATATTCTATCCCTCATTCAAGAATTGGGCAGTAAGAGTGGTAAAGAAGGGACAACTTTAAAATGAGCAACTGAAAGCAGAGGTCCATAAATAAGGTTGCATTTTTTGGGGCTACACGGTGTCTTTCACATTAAATATTTCCCCCATTCTGAAGGTGCTAGACAGGAAAGTTTAACTTTTCTTTGTGGAAAACTAAATATTTAGAAGAATTAGCCACTAAAGACAGATAGATGTTTCATTATCCGATATGTTCCCAATATTGCTCCAGGAAGGAATGTAGTACTCTTGAGCTTAATTGAAGCATCTTACCAGAGGTTTAACAAGCCAAAACTTTACAGGTTGTCCTTGTTTATCAACTGCACAATAAGTGACCATTCAAAATTATGATGGCATTGAAACAGTAGATTTATGACCAGTACTCAAACTTACGTCACAGAGTCTCTGCAGTCATTTGACTGCAGTTTGGGTGCTTGGAGAGCAGTTTGCATTGATGATGGTCTTCATCTTCTGGCCACATGATTGCCATTTGCTATCTTCCAATAAGACCAGAGAAGCTGACAGTAAATTGCAAGTTGCAGTCCTGTAACATCTCACCTAATGGCAATTGATAATTTTTTAATGACCATATCCAGAACTATGTGACTTAATGATGGAGTAGCTGATCCCAATTTTAGTCAGTCAGTCAGTCAGGACTAGCGGCTGGTTATTCTTTATTTCAGTAGAAATCACATAGTAGACAGTCACTTTGATAAGCCAATGGAGATTGGTTTGCTGGAGGTGAATAACAATAATGTCCATGTATGAGAATTTAGTCTCTTCTACTTTTATTTTTGTATTTTATTTTGTTTTATGCCCAAAATAGCAACCCCAACTCCCCCCACTTCTGTATGCAATTTAAAAGTATAATTCATTTGAACCTATTATTGAGTTATATACAACATATAACAAAGAGCCCATTTGTGGTTAAAGTATCAGGCTAGAAATTGGGCCACTTTCTCTCAGTCCTAGAAGCAGGCAGTGGCAAACTACTTCTGATAATCCTTGCCAAGAAAACTGCAGGGACTCTCCAGACAGTTGCTAGAAATCAAGACTGACTCAAAGGTACACACCCACCCAGCACTAAAATGAAAATCTTTAAAATGTCAGAAAGCAGAGATTATAGCATAGGTTCTCAAGAGCAAAAAATTCCAGGGAAATTACAAGTTTGACAGGAAACGAAATGGTATATCTTATTCTCATCTAACTTGATAACTTTTAATACCCACTGTTTACTCCAATTGCTCTTAAATCTTCTCCCCTCCCTCCCCCAGGATGTGTGCCCCAGTAATGGTAGAGCTTGAAGGAGAGAGAGATCCCTTGCTGATTGCAATGAAAGAACTGAAGTAAGTTGAGAAGTTTTATCCATGTGCAGGTGTGCATAAACTGTTCCCTCTCTAATTAGATTTGGACATTCTGCTTGAAGGCAGGAGGGGTTGTATGGTGAACATGCTAGTTTCATTCTTCCTGTTCTTCTAGTTGTCCTTATGATCAAGAGAACTTTTTGCAGCCTGAAATCTTGCCTACATGTATTGGTTCCACATACAATTTCAAATCATGATTTTTAGGACATTGATGATGAGAGGAAGCTTAATAAATAGTAAATATTTGTTGCTACAGTTATTTGTCCTACAACTTGTGACAAAAAGGCAATTATTGGGGGGAGGAGAGAGCTAGTTAATTTGATGCACATGTAAAATATCTGAATTAATTTCTGTTGTCCAACAAGAGACATTTACATAGAATGTTCCATTTTGTAGGTGCCTTTACTTTTCTAAGTAGAGGTAATACTATTGTTTTGAATAGGAATAAAATACTAATTAAAAATAGTATTTTTATAATTTATTTTTGTCACATTTTTCAGTACCATAATTTCCCCAGATGTATTAATTAAAAGCGCTAAAATAGTTTATGATTTAGTCCCTGCCATCTTTGTTTTTTTTCCAAAGAAGTGCAGTCACAGTAGATGATTTCCCTTTTCTCAGCACTGAAATATTTCAGACTTTTATTTTGAAATTCAGGGTTTAAATAGATAATAATTTGGTTTCTCTTTTTTATAAGCATCCTTGGCTAGAGAGCTATAATGTCAGATGTTATATTATGTAGAAACTGAAAAAGTAACAGTGAACTATACTCATAATGCGTTTGAAATTCATGAGTTCCCATTATAGATAGAAATAAAAAAACTACTTTTTTCTTTCTTTGTATTTGGCTTACATTGTGCACATAATGCAAGATTTGTACATTATTTAATGAAAAGTTTATAAGCTCAAACATTAATGTGACTAAACTTGTTTTAATGTTTACTTGAACTATGCGAAGCTGTGACTAGAATCCCCATACAAAATCATAATGTGAGAATTTCCCTGAAAAATTATATTCTGGTTATGGCTTCAGGACCATTCTGTTGAACTCCTGTAACTTAAAAAAAACTTGGTCTGTTTTACTTTTACTTAATTATTGCATGATTATAAACCTCATGTCCTGGACAAATTCCAGGCTGGCTAATAACATTGTTGACCTAAAAAGTCTTACTTAGATTAAACTGGATTTAAATTTCTTTCCTTTAGGTTTCAAGTTGTTCAGTTTGCCAAAAATTTTTAATAGTTTAAAACTCAGAGCATTTCTTTGGTTTATGGCATTACACTATATGAACACTTTATACATAATTAAACAATGTGTATTAGGAAGGGTCATTTATGTGATCCCAGTATGGTCTTTCTGTAGTGCAGTTGTCTCCCTGTCTCTTAGGAAAGTTCTTTGGAAATTTAAGATTCAGAAGTCCTACATTCAGATTATTTGCTGCTTATTTTTAAGAAGTAGAAAGAAACAGTTAATGATTTTCTGTGGGTCAAATTTTTAGATTTGGGTTTGGAGGCTTTCAAATGTTTTATTACACTACTGGAGTCTCGCTGAATACCATTGATTTAGTGTCCTTGACTATGAATGTCTCTTTCCCTCCTCTAGAGCTCGGAAGATTCCTATAATTATCCGCAGATATCTGCCAGATGGAAGTTATGAAGACTGGGGTGTAGATGAACTAATTATCACAGATTAAATACCTTCTGTGCACCAACTCCAACTTTTATGGAAATATATATATATATATTGTGTAAATAAATACCAAAATCCCCTATAAATGTCTTGGCTGTTTCCTTTTTACATAAAATAATGCTAAAGAAAACCAGTAGTCTGCCTGTCTTGCTCTCTTTCTTTCTCTCTTTTTAGTGTTTTTACAGCTCAGTCTTCCTTTGTCTTGAAGACCCAGTAGGTTTAGTTCTGTTGTTGTTTTTGCCGAGCCAAGCAAGGTACTTGCTGCCTTTCAAATGCTATAAATGCAAACTAGAAAGGTGGCGCAAGAGAAGCTTCCTCAGTGTTGTATCTAATCATCATGTTATGCGCAAGTGATTTTAAAGTGATCCTGCAGCTGCTAAACTTCCAGATGCCCTTTAAGACAACTGAAAGACCCCTTTGCCTCCGATCTACGCTTTTTTCCAGGGGCCTGTAGTAGAGGAGGCATTTTTGTTGCTTGCTACCAAACAGACCTGCCTTTGTGCCCAGGAAGAAGTTGCCTTGGAAACCCCCAATTTCCCCTCTGATCAAGGCTGGCTCTCTGGGCTTCTCAGGAGTATCACAGAGCCACTCTCATCAAATCTTCCATTGTTCATTTTCCTGCCCTGACTTCTTATCAATCAACAGGATCCCCTTACAGTGGGCTGTTCTACAGCAAAAAAGCATAGTTGCCTTGATGAGCTATCTAGTGAGAGTCAGCTTGACATCTGTAATCTATGCTTTATGGTACCTATGTCTCAGTACATTTCTTTCCCACCCTATCTGGCATAGCCTTACTGTAAGTGCATGCTCATATTGTGAAGAACTACATGATCCCTAAAACATCAGGAAAAGAACTTTTAAAGTTATGTAAATAAGCAAACTATTGCAAAATAAACCTCCAAATCCACTGTGTCACTCAAATGGTAAAAGAGAATATTTTAAAAGTATTTTGCAATGAAAAAATTTTATGCTTCTAAAGAAATCTTTGCTTTCTGCAACAAACTGTGTTTTTTTGGGGGAGCTTTATAGAACAAATGTATTGTCAGCATTGTTTCTAAAAAAAATCAGGATATTTTAACATAATCTACAAAGGCTTTGTAAACACCATTCCTATAAGTCAGAGGTCCCAACCCCAAATCCAAGTACAAGTCCATGGCCCATTGGAAACTGAGCTGTGCGAGCGCTCCATTTTGTGTAAGTGGGCACACATGCAAAACCTCCCCCCCCCCAATGCTGCCAATGCTACCAGTTGGCAGAGCCAGAAAAGTTGGGGACCGCTGCTATAAGTTGCATGTAATGCATGTTGTCCCCAAAAGTTTGCTTAAGATGCAGATTGCCTTGCTTTTGGCTCTTGGTGCAAACTTAATGCATACTTTCTTAAAGTGTAATTTCTTTTAATGCAAGTTCTTTTTAAAAATATAACTTGCTTTTTGTATGCAACATTCATACCTTTTTTTTCAGATGTGGAGTTTTGGGAGAGAAACAAACTAACCACACTCTGAAGAAAGATTCCTGCTGGAATATCCAAATTTGCTCCTACTGTGGCAAAATCCTTTTATAATTCTACTTTATGCCCAGGAGTTGCTATTGGAGGGGTACATCAGACTTGCCTAGGATCTAAGCTGTTTTTCCAAGGAGCTTGTGAAATTAGGGCAAAGGCTGCAGACAGTCCTAGGACCTCTTCTCTCTCCCCCACCTCCCATTTTTTAAATACACACAGATATATGCAAATGAAATTTATATTTGGAAATAATTTCTTAAGAGGGTAGTTTCAGAAATAAGGTGAAATGGAAGTTAATGCAACAACTGTCAACAGACAAAGGCACTGAAACCACAAGGAATGTGTCACATTTACTCACAGCAATAATAGGTTAATTTTGCAGAGTTATAACTTACAAATCTCCTTGGCCTCCCCACTCCCTCTGGCGTTTAATCACGTTTGTGTGATGAAATTTCAGTAATGAAATGTGTCTTTGTGTGATCGTTTTGGCATCCACAATGGAGCGCAGGAGTTGTTCTCCTGGTCCTCGTTTTCAAAAAAAAAGCTTCTTTGTTTTAATACTTCCCCATCCCCCTTCCTCAACTCTTGCATCTACATCAGATACAATTAAAAGGATAGCAAAAGGCTCTAGGCCAGCTCCCACCAGACTGGTAGGGGAATGTGCAGTGCCTTTGTGCCCAGCATGGAAGCTGGTAAATGCTGGATCCTACTTTTGTTCTTAAGACAGAAACATGACATTAACTCCTGCAATTTATTGGCTAAGAAAGCACATCACCTCTTAATCAGCTTTCCTTCTGAGGGTGTGCATAGGAAGCACTTTGAAGTAAGCTGGAAAGATTTACTTTTGTACCTTGTGTGTGGTTCCTTTAGCTGTGGCAATCTCCCTATTGGCAAAAAGATCGTATATTTCCAATTTTAACCGTGCTTCCCTAGAGCTATTACAAAAGTTCTTTTGGCTATCCCTCCCAACTTTGCCAATGAGTTTTCTCAATTAGCTTTTTTATTTTCAACGAGCTTCCTCCAAACAGGGCATCCTCCGGATGTGTGAACTCCAACTCAGAATTTTCAACAAAGGCTGTGCCAGCTGAGCAATTTTGGATATTGACACACCTACTTTAGGGAGGAAACAAGAGTGAAAAAGACCGCACGTTTTTGCCTTTGCTTGAATATCCAAAAGGTAGCTGTTTTATTTTGCAGTATTAAATCAAAACCCAGAATTGTGGTAGGGTTTTTTTTCCTAAAGGGAAATTTGTAGAACAAGAGCTTTTGAGTGGTGGTATCCTCTCTTTGAACTACTGCCTCCGTGATTTTCAACTTGTGCAAATGCTGTGATCATTTCTTTTTCATATATAAACTTACTGCTTGCACAGATGTTTCAAAACTTTAAAATGGAGTCCAACATTCTTTCTTTGGTTTTTTTTACTGTTGTGTAGTTATTTAATTATATTGCATTAGCAGCCTTTTTTTTTTTTTACTGTTTTTGCCTTTCCTGTATACCTGTGTTTCTCATCCTCAGCAGCCTTAAGATGTATGAATTCTCTCAGCCAGCGTGGGTGTCATTCTTTATAATTTAGATAGTTATTTAAACATGCTTTCATGCTTAAATAATTATCTACCATCAAGTTTTTGCAAGAATAAAACTTCGCAAAGGAAACTTCACACTTTTCTGCGAATCAGTTCTCTTTTATTAGATATCTTCGATCCTTCCACCGTGCCCTGAAGACATGGCTTTTTAATCAAGCATATTAGAGGCGCGTCGGGCCTTTTTAGAATTTCTTAATAATTTTAAATTTTAAACTGTTTTTTCCCCACTTTTTTAGAACTTGATTTATTTGGATTGCTAAATTTAATATATTTTTAACTTTTGTATTACTTGTTTTTTAATATGTTGTACGCCACCTCGAGTCCTTAGGGAGAGGGGTGGCATAAAAGTCCAAATAAATAAATAAATAAAAATAAATATAAAAATGTCTATATAGATCAGTGATGGTGAACCTTTTTTCCAACAAATGCCAAAAATGGGAGAGAGCGAGTGCGCGTGCGCTCCCGTGTGCCAGAAACCAAAAGAGCACATGGTCTTCCGGTTTCTAGCATGCACATGTGTTTCGGCCACCTGGTCTTATGCGCATGCACATGAATGCAAGACCAGCTGTCCGGTGCGTATGTGCCAGCTCTGTCGGCGAAGAGAGAAATTTGGGCGGGGGAATGCCTCCTCCCTTCACTGGAAAGCCGGAGCCCCTTCCCGGCCTCAGAGGGAAGGGGCCTCAGCGTTTCCAGGGCTTGGGTTGGGGGATCAGCAGCCCACCACTGAGAACACCCACGAGGAGTTCTGGCACCTGACTGCTCAACTGCTCATTCTCCTATGGCCGCCTGGGCGAGAGGCAGGAGCAAAAACCACCGCCCCTTTCCTCGGCCGCATGCGCATCGGCCAGCTAGTCTTCGTGCCCGCATGTGTGCCAGAAACAGAAAGAGACCAGCTGGCCACCACGCCGGAACCTGGAAAAGAAATGGGTGACGGCTCTGCATGCAGCCTACATGGCTTCGTGTGCCACTTTGGGCACCCATGCCATAGATTCGCCATCCCAGATATAGATGAAATTTTTTCATTCCAGAATACAAGACACAGAATAATAAGTTTAAGTTATATAGGAAGACAGATGCCTTATCTATCAATAAGAACAGTTCAACAAATGAAACATGCTATCTAGAGAAGGTGGTCTGCTCTTTACTGAATATATTCAACTTAGGACTGGAAACCATCTGACTAGGATGCTTTAATTAGGATTCCTTCACAGGAGGTTGGACTTTAGAGGGCCCATGCACCCTCTTCCAATTCTGATTCTATGCTTCTAGTCTTTAGGATTTGTAGTAAGAGGAGTGAAGAAAGAAGCTATGGCGATTCGGACCTAAAATGAAGTATATCTTAAGTTGATTCATTGGTCAGCTGAAGAAAGGTAATTGCATTGATCTTATCACTTTCCTGTTAACCTCCTCTTGTTACTCTCCTTTGCCTAGGAAAGGTCAACTCAGATTGCTTAGTGATCATTGAGTCATCTGGTTAAATGACTCCTAGTGCCACGGCAAACATATAGCACAAGTTGCCACTTTTGGGGAATTTAAGGCATTTAGCTAGACATTTAAACAGAAGCCTAGAGCCAAAGATTTCCATCAGAGTCAAAGGAGATAATGTCAAACCAAATGCACAACTCGCCCACTATTACATTTTTCATGTGCCCCCACACAGAATAAGTCAAAAGGTACCCTGGTATGCAAAACATGGCAGTTTCTGAATTTTAAGTACCATCCTGGCTACAAGAGCTGTGGTGGCGCAGTGAGTAGATAGCTGTACTTAGTGCAGCACTTAACTGCCAGATGCCTGCAATTAGGCAGTTCAAATCTCACCAGGCTCAGTGTTGACTCAGCCTTCCATCCTTCCAAGGGAGGTAAAATGAGAACCCAAAATGCTGGGGGCAATATATGCTGATTCTGTAAACCGCTTAGAAAGGGCTGTAAATGCCTGATAGGCAGTATATAAATACAGTGCTATTGCTATTGCTATATCTCCTTTTTCTGACATTGCAACTCTTTGATTTTGGTATGATATTTCAGGCTGGAAAATGTATCATTTATTCATAATCTCAGGAATCTTGTGGAATGAAACAAAGTTGACGGAGCGGATGAAAGTGGGAATTTGTTCCTCCTGATTGTTAAGTACCTACCTCAGTGGCGGGATTCAGCCTATTCCGACAGGTTCCGTAGAACCGGTAGCGATAATTTTGAGAACGGGAAATTCCACCTCTGATTGGTTGACCCTGGCAAATACCACCTCTGATTGGCTGAACACATAGCCACGCCCACCAAGCCACGCCCACAGAACCGGTAGGGGAAATT
>JANHFQ010003205.1:94556-107701 GCA_032468035.1 Aparallactus werneri
TAATGAGTTAACCAGCCTGCTTGTGTCTGTATTTTTTAAAAACATACTTTTCCTTCTATTTTATAGAAAACAATAAAGAAGAAAAGACTTTCAAATGTCTTTTGCAATAGCAACCTAGCTAGCCTTCTCTCGTGCCCCATTACTTTTGTTGGCTATCTAGAATTGGGAACTGAATTACTCACTCCTTTCAGTAAACTCTAAAGCTGCCCAGTTCAAAGCACAGCAGCAAAATGTTGTGGCTTTCATGAAATTCACAGAATATAGTCAAGGCCTGAAACCCGAGTTCACTGCATGTTGTGAGTGCGTCATCAAGAAGCATTCAAACAGCATCAATTCTGGGTCGTTTTGGTTGGCTTAAACCTTAGTTCCTTGATGATACATTCACAATATGCACTTCCAGATGGGGACGTATGTCCTTTCAGGACTGAGCTGATGAACACCATATATATATATAATAGGGATCAACTCAGCCCTGAAAGGATATACATTCCCAACTGGAAGTGCCCACGGTTACACATCCTTGTGATGCAGCTGAAATCTTTTACAAATTGCTTACATACTTTAGGTGAAAAATTATTTAGTATTCTGTAAGAATATTATGAATATGTACTCCATCCATCTGCATTTGGTGAAAAGCCCATAGGATACATATGTCTTGTTATATGCCTAACTGAGGGCAAAGTGAAATCATAATAATTGTAATACTATTTTTCTATTGCCCCCTCTGCAAGATGAGTAGAGGCATGCTCACTGAGACCATTTCTATTGCATTAGATTACTTTTATTTCATTAACAGTCCCTAAGGTCTTAGAAGTCTATTAATTTCTGCTGGAGATGTTAAGCACTGAACAGTGTAACTGATTTAAAGACGGCATAATTTACTTAATGTGCTATGATGTCATTGGAATATTAGGCCTAAGGCTGCATTTAAATGTTTAATCTGATAAAATGTTACAAAAACAAAAAGTTTTAAAATATTTTTAAAAAATGATACAATTTGGTTCAATTACCAAACATAGGTTTCCAATTATGCGATGATGATTTTAAAGTATGTCTTGGCACTCTGAAGGTCTGATAGTAGAGATTGGTGCTAAATTAGCACAATACTATCTAACATGTGCCCACTGCACCTTCACAAACTTGCCGTTTTATTTCCTATGTCCTCAAGGAAGGAGGCACAAATATTAGAACACTAAAATGATGGTGTGTGTATGTGTGTGTGTAGGGCATTAGATGTATGTGTATAAGACTACCATCATTTTAGCCATTGTCTATCCACTGCAGGATGAAGGCCCCTTCCACATTTTCCAACCTATACAGTCCTGAATTTTCATATATAGACTGTATCAGTGGTGGGATTCAGCCTATTCTGACAGGTTCTGTAGAACCAGTAGCGATAATTTTGAGAACTGGAAAATACCATCTCTGATTGCTGACCCTGGCAAATACCACCTTTGATTGGCTGAACACATAGCCACGCCCACCAAGCCACGCCCACAGAACCGGTAGGGGAAATTTTTCAATCCCACCACTGACCTACCTGAGAAATTAAGAAGGATCAGTTGGTTTCAGGAATAAAGGGGAAGCTTGAAAGTCATTTTTGTAATTCCCAATAGACATGGCATATGTACGGTAGTGATAGAAATACTTTTTTTGCTGCCTGATGAAGAAGGCACGTACTTCCTCTCAAGTAAATCATTGCAAATCAAGTGGGATGGTAAACTGGATGGATACATTGAATTAGAATGGAATTATTCTAATCTCTCTTTAAATATACAGTATATCTTTAGAATTTAAAATTACACAGTCAACTTGTTTGGCTGCATCACAAAAAGGACCCCTCATTAATGTGATGCAATTGATTTATAGAATGTATCAGTGGTGGGATTCAATTTTTTTTTACTACTGGTTCTGTGGGCGTGGCTTGGTGACTGTGGCTATGCGGTCATGTGACTGGGTGGGCTGCCGCCCCTCCGTGCCCCATTTTTTTGCCTAGAAAGCTTCTCAAGCCTCCTGGCAGCCAAATAGGGGTGTGGAGGGGTGACCCCCCCGACCTCCTGTGCCCCATTTTTGGCCTAGAAAACCTCCCTGAAGTATCCTGGCAGCCAAACAGGGGCACATGGAGACTTGTGGAAGGGGTGGGGAGAGGCCAATCAGAGGTGGTATTTGCCAGTTCTCCAAACCAATCAAAATTATCGCTACTGGTTTTCCCAAACTGGTCAGAACTGGCTGAATACCACCTCTGGAATGTATGCCACAAAAGGATTACATACAGTTCTGTAGAAAAGACTTATCAATTACAGTTATCCTTGGAAATTAAAGATGTTACTCTATATTCAGAGGCAGCTGACTTTAGAATAGCAAATGTAGTGAAACAGTTAGAAAAGATGACAAGGTCCTTGTGAACATATCAGTTGGGTTTACCAGACAACCATGGAACTGGAAAAAATACAGTAAAAAGTGTGCTTGGAATGTTTAAGTGGAAAGACCAACAATCCTCACTTGGTCCATTGCTGGCTGAAAAAAAGTGGGACAGGTTGATCTGTTAACAATGCACAGGGAGAAATCTATGGATAACAAGGTTATACGTAGTATACTAGGGTTCCCCCCCCCTCTCTTCTCAGTCAATTTTGGAGAGGTCATGAGGCAGAGCATAGATCAAAATAGGAAACACACATTGACATACATAGCTAAAACATTTTAAGTTTATTACTCCATACATTTGATGCAAAGTTAATGATGCTAGGACAACTTAAGTTTGTAGCATTGGGGACAGGAAAAGATGTGCTACTTGCATAAATAAGGGTGCGTAGCAGTTAATAGATTATAAGAGATACAGCCATACTACATGTTCTTTTCAAATACCATAGAAAAAAGATACTTATCCATAGTTGAACATGGAAGTAAGCATATATATATATAAGTTCATAACTCGGGGCAGGCAAGCCTCAGCTGTCTCAGTCTAAAGGTGTTGGGAAGAACAAAATGTAAAGGTAACATACAATACTATAGCCCAGGGTTTCTCAACCTTGGCAACTTGAAGATGCTGGCTGGAGAATTCTGGGAATTGAAGTCCATGCATCTTCAAATTGCCAAAATTGAGAAACACTGCTAAAGCCAGTAATGGCCTTTTCTCATGCACTTGCATAGCACCTGTTGTTTTTAGTGCATTGATGTTTTCATGCTTTTACGTTGTGCCCAAAAGGCATGGTAACACAGACCTCCATTCATAGCAGATTTTGATGAATGATTGAAAGGCAGCAAATGATCATCTAATATTTTTACTATCTTTTTACCATTCCTGGATACCATTTGAACATTCTGCCTCGGGCACCCAAACATCTTGAGATGTTTCATGAAACAATAAGATTAATGCTGTGGCAATTTTGTTCTCTAATTAAGCATGTAGGAAAAACCATACTGACTTGCTCTCTTTCCTCAATTTCCCTACACCCACATACTGTATACACACTCATACAATGGAAAACACATTCATAAGCATGCCAGAAGAAAAACATTGGCTTTGGCAGGATATCTTTTTGACTATTAGAAGGATAGTTGGGAGAGTTAGAAGGGAACCATGAAGTAATGGGAACAGACTAGGAATACAAAACGTTCATTACTAAGAAGCAAAAATTCAGTCTGCTTTGCCATTTATGGTCAAGGGACCAGCAGGTGTGCACACATGGATGCACTTACATGCAAAGGTGGCCAGATCATATAATACAGTTCCTGAGTCCAATGTACTGTGTAGTTAAGTCTTAAGAGAGCCAGGCAGCAGAGAGGCGATGGAATAGATAAGTGGAAACTGAGATGCCAAGTACAACAGGAAAAGCAAGCACAGGGTGATCTTCCAATGGAGAACTAAATTTCATGCATGTGCAACTCTGAAGCACGAATGTCCTAGAGCTCTGTCCACAGCAGCTGCATCACTGCATTTCTTCTGTAACATATCCACCACAGCATGCCCAGCTCTAGACATAATTTACCCATAGACTGTTGCAAAGTTATGGTTATTGGTCTCTTTCTTAAAATATCAGATGGATAATTTGGGCAGTTGAGGATGGGGAAAGAGAAGGGAGGAATTATCTCTCAATTTTATTCTTCTTGTAATTACTTTAAACCCTCAATCTGCCTTAGAAAAACCAACCATGACTTGTTGCTCCATGCCTAGAATCACCCTCCTTTAGAAGGCCTATGGGATCTTGAAAGCCACTTAGGGACTGGGAGTAGGGGGGGTGGTTGGGAACCTTCCTCCAGCCAGGTGAGCCATTGATAACTGTGGTCATGAGAGACATCCCCGGATATTCTATGGATTCTGGCGAATAGATGACACCAAAACACCTTGGAACTTGGAGGCTCATCTTCTGGGGCTGATTCTTTGGAGCCTTTCCGCTGCTGCTTTGGTCACTGCTCCCCATTCCCTAGGGTCTTGAGAGGGTTGTATACACAGGCTGTTCCCAGTGTGTGGGACTGTGGGACTGTGGCACTGAAGGGGCTGGGTCAGAGATGGCAGTGTACAGAGGACGCTGAGAGGGCCCCATATATGAGAAGGCTGAGTAGAGGCCAGAAGCCTGACTAGCGTGGCTGTAATAGGGTCCTGAAGGTTGGTGATCAGGATAGTCAAACTGGGGCCTGGATATAGAGGGAAAAGCTGAGCCATAATGGGGCAGACTGAGTGATGTGTAAGCTAACTGGGAAGTGGAGGGTTGGTCAGTATAATGACCCCCAGGAGTAGAGCCCTCTGTTTTTACTTGTGTCTTCGAATCTACCACTGAGGATGTGGCAGCAGACAAAGAGACTCCATGCTGCTTGGAGATCCAGGCAGAGTGTCCACTGGCTGCAGCCAGGGCACTACCAAGGCCGTAACCAGCAGCTGTGGCATAACCCCCCACATGGCCTGGGTGAGCAGCGTGTCCATTTGGTGGAAGATATTGATCAAACTCGTTGACATCAAAGGGCTCCATATTGGACATCACTTCGTGGCTGATCTCTCCAATATCCACATTGCCAAAGTCGATGTGAGGTTTTCCTCCTTCCCCAAGGGAACGCCCATCCCGTTTGGAGTCAGCCTTACCCGTCTGGAGCTCCGTCTTCGGTGTAGTTGGTGGAGTGGGAGGTCCATGGCTCTGACCTGTAAAGTTGACATCACAAAAGAGGGAAGAGAGATAGTGTGTAAACTGTTCACTTTATACAAATATAACATTCATAACAACACTATATTTGGATTGAATCCTTTCCAGATTATCAGAGTTTGCCTCCATGAAAAAGGAAACATGACAAACCAGTATCTTTGTTAATTTTTTTACCTTTATTGCACAGACTGCTTAGTCATTTATTTGTTTCTTTTATTTGATTTAGGCACTTGGGATGGCTTCACAAGAGCTTCCAGTGAAAGAAAGAAAGAAGAAAGAAAGAAAGAAAGAAAGAAAGAAAGAAAGAAAGAAAGAAAGAAAGAAAGAAAGAAAAAGAAAGAAAGAAAGAAAGAAAGAAAGAAAGAAAGAAAGAAAGCTGATAATCAGTAAAAATGCACAATTGCAAGATGTAATTGTGGACTGAGGCTTGTGAGCTGTAGCAATTGTGTTATCACTCTTTCGTTATGATACCCATCTATGCCAATTCAATTAAATGTTCAGCTTTCTCAGAAAAATAAATGGTGGTTTTCATGATTCTGCTCTATATTTAGACAGTTCCTGATTTATTATACAACTAGAATTCAGATTGCTGGGGATCTGACTGCTGGCTAAATTTATGAACCAACCTGAAGAATGTTCAGGGTGCCCATCAGACAAGGGAGATCCTTCTCCAGGATGCCTATGGTCCAAATGGGCATTCTTATAGTGGGCTTGAATAGCTGCAGCTCCACCAGCTTCCCCATCAGCCTGGCCATCATTTTCTCCTTGGGCAGCCTTGCCGTTTTTCCGACGCCGTGGTTGGTACTTATAATCAGGGTGGTCCTTCTTGTGCTGCATCCGTAGCCGTTCTGCTTCTTCAATGAAAGGCCGTTTGTCACTTTCATTCAATAATCTTAAAGAGGTGGGAGAGATAAGAGAACAGGAAGAAATGTAAGCGACCAATGTTTTAAAAGGGGAATTCTAAATAATCAGGATTGTATCAATTGATAATAGAAGCCCATTAATGACTATTAGACACAGCATTGCAGATGGGAAAGAAGATCAGCAAAGAAGAGATGTTGAAAGCTGCTCTACCATGACGCTGGAAGGAGATTGACCAGAAATTTTGCAATGAAACAGTGAGAACTTTTAAGACAATCGGTGATGCTACCAGAAACATCAGCAGCCATTTTCTTTTGAACTCAGCAAGAATGCTACTCAACTAGTCAAAACTCTGTCTCATATCATGAACAGATTTCAATTTAGCACATCAGCAAAGCTTTTTGCCATAATCATGCTTTTATGTAAAATTCACTGGCATGAGCAAATGTAAACAGTTATGTATTTTATTCAGCTGAGAACCAGTTTGGTGTAATGGCTACAAGGTCTGGGCTAGAAACCAGGAGTTCTAATCCTGTTTTAGGCATAAAGCCAACTAGGTGACCTTGGGCCAGCTCCTCCTCTCCTCTCTCTCAGCCATAAGAAGCAGGCAATGGCAAACCATTTCCGAAAATCTTGCCAAGAAAACTTCAGGGACTTGTCCAGACAATTGCCAGGAGTCAAAACTGACCTGAAGGCACACAAACACGAAAGGCACATCTGGTACATGTTTTTCTACTGACCTACCAAGCCTTGTAATGCGTGAAATTTTCATTTAGGAGAATTGGTTAAATGTTTGTAATCAATTTCATTGAAATGGAACAGAAAGATGTTCCTCACAGATTGTATAAGTGGGAAAATTTTACATCATACACTTGTATAAATCCTAGTCTTTCTGTAATGCAATTAATTTCCACTGATATACAATCTTTTTCAATGTATTTACAGAATAAACACCCAAAATTAAATGAAACTGTGTGAGATTGGTACACTCTGGTATTTTTTCCATGGCTCAAGCTACATCACATGTTAAATCTATAACATGCATTTGCCATGGCAGCTGTATTTTTCAGATTGGGGCTATCATACATTGGGTAGGTAATATTTTGATCTCTAGTTGTCATCTTCAAATTATCCTCACAGATACTGTTTTTTTTAAAAATGTCAATGGAGAGCATTCCTTCCACTTTAAAATCCCATACAGATGCAGGAGAATGTTTTACTTTTGATATAAACAAGGAGGGGGAGAAGGGTAAACTTCTGCTATCCAGCAATATGACTGCCCAAATCTATACTGAGTTATTGCAAGCTATTTATAAAGTAGAGAAACTACCTCTTTAACACATTCTGAATTTTGCTTCTTAATGGGGATTGCCATTGTGACCAGTTTGAGCTCAACACTAACTTTGAGACCAATCAGATTCTTATTTCATTGCCTCATCTAATCAAGAATTTTTCAGTTGCTTAACATAATCCCTAAGTAGCTTGTGTTATTACTTGAGACAATATTTCCTGCTAAGTCACTGCAAGTGGGCAGAGTTGTTGAGCTAAGTCGCATTTTGTAGCCTTGAACAGAAAACTTATTATCTGGAGTTCCAAAATACTCAAAATTTGTCATCTATTTTGATGATCATTGTTTCCACAGGGTGGAAATATAGGCAGATATACCACAGAAAGGGGAAATATAAGGCAGGTATCACTTCAATTTGTAACTTTGTTCCTCGTATTTCAACATCTACCATCTGAAGCAATCAACTGACTGTTTAATAGCAATAGCACCTAAACTTATATACTGCTCCATAACGCTCTACAACACTCTCTAAGATGTTTACAGAGTCAGCATATTTCCCCAATCTGGGTCCTCATTTTACCGACCTCGGAATAATCGAAGGCTGAATCAACCTTGAGCTGGTCAGGATCAAACTTCTGGCTCTGGGCAGAGTTAGCTTGCACTACTGCATTTTAACCACTGCGCCACCACGGCTGTTTAATGATACTGTAAAGCCCATCCCAGAATGATTGCTGTGTAAAGCTTGCTATACTACTGTATCTATATTATATTCAGATTACAGATTGTTTTCCCAGTGCCCCAAAAATATTATTGCTTACATTAAATTTTAACAAAGCAAATCTCAGATTGTTGGGGGTCTCAATAAAAGTGAACTCTTTCCTCCCTTTCTCAGAGGGGAAAAACCTCTGTTTGATAGACAAACAACAAACAGAATAAATCTTTTTATTCTTCAAATAACCTTTGAAGAATTACTTTGGCTATTTCTTGTTTAGCAATTAAATCAGTCGATTTTGTTTTCATCAATAAAAGCCTAAATACTCTATTTGTTTTTGTAAATATAAACCCCTCCATGGCATAGCGTTAGATTTTGAGGGACTACTACTTCCTGATTATGTATATCCGGGCAGGCCCAGCTTGATACGGATCCCATTTATTAGAAACTGTCATCTAGCAGGACCCAGAAAGAAAGCCTGTTGTGATGGCCACTTTTGGGAACATCATTAGATCAGCCCCAACCTTGTTAACCTTTTGGATGGTTTTTGAAGAATATGCCACTAGGCATAGAATCAAAATGAGAGCCCATGGGATACTTGCATTGATGGTTATGATGGTTTTTACCTTGGCTGCCAATCTTTAGTATGCTATTATTGTTGCTTTATGTTTTTAACTGCTGTTCGCTGCCCAAGGTCATGAGATTAAGATGGGCAGGTCTATAAATTAGAGAGAGAGAAAGAGAGAGAGAGAGAGATTAAACCACAATAATCTGAGCTTCAATTCACATTATTATTTAATATTATTCTATTATTCAGATGCTCTGTCATTGTGTGAACCATGAATAAATTCTAATGCTTTGTTTCTGTGTGTGAAATGGTTCTTCATGAAGTTTTGTCATCTATCAGCACTCTGAAAGCATCTGAATAAATATATCAAGGATGAGCTGGTACATCCTGAAACCCCACTTTTTGCAGCCTTCAAACCCTTCAGGGAACCCATTTTCCCAAAGTCTGGAAATGCTGACAAGCTTCCAGGATGGTTAAAAAAAATCCGTGAAAATGGTTTTACACATTTGCATTTTAAAACTGGGTAATAGAGTTGCTTTAATTGGGACTTAATTTTGCAACATCCAAGACTTTCAGTTTAAGGCACTATAAATCAGGCACAGAGATTGGCAGCAACAGTGTTTAATGCATAATATGTAAACATGGAATTATAATGACAGAACTTCATTGGAACAAAAGCTTGAGCTCTGGTATTTGTTGTAAATATCAAGCAGCTGCTTGAAACATGTGAAACAGTATTTTATTAGGACTGCAAGCTTTGTTTATTTGACATTGCATGCTAGCAAATGGATCTTAGTTTTAATTGGTATAGAAATTACAAAACCATACTGGTTTATTGTTTCTAGGGCTTTACAAGAATGGGGAATCAAACAAAAATAGTCAGGTTAATCCTATCTTCCTATATTTATATATAGGTAGAAAAGAAAAATCACATAACTTTCCTCTCACCTTTGCTCTCATGAAAATTATGGCCTAGTTTTCTGCCACTTTGGCTATCAAAATAAAATGCTTAATATGATGGGGACACAAATTATGTCTATGATAATTTCCACTGATTTCTAGCAATCTCTGCCTCAAAATATTTCATCTTCCGGAGGAGAGCAAAGGCAAGAAAAGGCAGATTTTTGAGGTTTTGACAAATGCCAAATTAATTTACATTTAATTGATCAGTCATTTAAAACACTGATGACTAGTGAACTAACCACTCTATAATCAAGTGTTATAATAACAATCAGAGCATGGGCAGAAGCCCTGCCTTGGCCTCTAAACAGCGACATTCCTTCCAGTGGTGGGATTTAACCTATTCCAACAGGTTCCGTAGAACCGGTAGTGATAATTTTGAGGACCTGGAAATACCACCTCTGTTTGGCTGGCCCCTGCAAATACCATCTCTGATTGGCCAAACACATAGCCACGCCCACCAAGCCACGCCTACAGAACCAGTAGGGGAAATTTTTGAATCCCACCACTGATTCCTTCCCACCTCCTATTCAATGCCATTTGAAAAAGTTTCCACTTCTGTGCCTTGAGTCAAATAAAAGAGGCAAGCATTCTCAGGTATAAGAGTTGGAAAACCTGTAAGGACATTCCCATTTCCTCTGAACCTGATACAGAAATACATCCCAGCACCTTTGGGCATGCCATGATGATGATGATGCATTTCTATTTTTCTGGTGGATTTTATTTTAGGTCCTCCTATTTTTCCACATCCTTCTGGATTATCATTTAAAAAGGGAGTTAATTTCCAAATTAAAGATATAAAGGTCTGATGGAAACGTGGATGCATGCAGTCATACCCAATACCTGGAATTATTACTTTTTTTCTGCCTTACATCATCATATGTGCCATGTTCAGCTACACCAGCCACCATTTTGAGGTACTGGTTGATTTGTGCCTTTGCTCTTCAGGCAAGCTGAAAAGTTTGTGAATTGTGTCATATTAAGATATGAATTGTGTCATGTTAAAATGTGAAATTGCTTTCAATAGAAGGAGGGACCATGACAACAGGCAACGACAATGAGTCTCTCAAGGTGCAAAAATTAGTCATAGAAGAAAATGGGCATATTTTATAGCACTAGGAGGAATATGTTTCACTAGTACAACATCTGCTTTTAGATATTTTTCTACATTCCCCCAAAATATTATTTTAGTTAGCCTATTAGCATAACTATAGTTTTCAGGGATATATAGTTTTTAGATCAGGTTTCTACAACCTGGGTTCTGATTACTGAAAATTCCAGCCAGATTACATCTCAAGATTTGCTGTGCTATATTCTGAATATAACTTCACAGTATTCCTTGTTAAAACATGGACCGACTCTACTGTTTCTCTCCATAAATGCTGTTTCTTTCAAATTCAATGAGAAACAGAACAATTCCCCGGTGTTTCTTGTGTGATTTCCAGCTAATTTAGACACAGTTGTAAATTCTCGTGCAAGTCTGTCACTCTGTACAAGATTTCAAGTTAAGAATTTTGATTAAGTTCTGGGAAGGAGTACCAAAATACTAAATTGATTTGAGTTTCTGTGAGTCTGTGCAAGCTCTGAAGGTTCTTACATTATTGAAATTAACATCCAAGCAGACTTTAATATTAGAAAGCCAAACAGAGACTAGGTTCACATATCACATAAATCATTGTTTTTAAATGGTTTGCTGGCTGGTTTGCACATTATTACTAGCTCAGAAACCATGGTTTATAAACTGAAATTGTATTCACACAATTTATTGCTAACAATACAAAATCAATCACACATGTGCAGGCTTATTTTATTATACGGACAAGAATACTAAATACTCAGTTGACAATTATTTTCTGGAAGGGTGAAATCTGTGCAAACTAATTAACATATTTTTAAAAGTGCTAAATATTATTCTGGGATAAAACAAAAAGTCATTGGAAATTCATTTAGAACCGTGATGGCGAACCTATGGCATGCATGTCCAAAGTGGCACGCGGAGCCATGTCAGCTGGCAGTCGCCCAGCTCAGCTCCACTGTACTTCCCCCCCATGCATGCGCATGTGAGGTGGCTGCTGCGCCAATCAGCTGAGCTTCAAACTGGAAAACCCATAGCTAAATTTTAGCTACCGGTTTGCCACACGCGCATGCACAGGGGTGCATGGGGAGTTATGCGTGCTTGCATGGGGGTTTGTGCACGCATTCACAGGGGGTTGCACGCGCAAGAGCACATGTGCACATTTCGGCACCCGAGGAGAAAAAGGGTTCACCATCACTGATTTAGAACCTTTTAACCTGCTTGGTATTAAATACTTGTCCCCCAAAAAAGGGTCTATGCCAGATGGCCAACATTTTCAGTCCTTGCTTGGATATACATAGAACCAACAGGCATTCTTGCTCAGTGTCTGCTTTCATCAATGATTCAGTGGATTGTTTCTTCTGATGGCATTATATTACACATTTATTTATCATAATGTATAAAATACATTTATCAAGAACTGTCTATCTCCCTCACAGAGGGACTCTTATACAACAGGGTGTGCTTTTTATTTAAAAGGATTGCCCTTAATTGTGCTGTTTTATGAGAACACAATTGACAGGAAGATCCATCTACTACAAAATCAGCTTCAATTCTTTTAGTATCAGCCTTTGTACCAAGAGCTGAACCTCCACATATTTGTTTTCACCAACTTTCAATGAATTGCAATCAAATCCATGCTGATCTACCCATCTCTTTCTACCTAACCAAACCAGCCGTAATAAATAGAAAGTGATATGAGCAGGCAAAGATCTGTTCCCCCCCCCCGACTCAATCTCCTTGTTTCTATGCTTTTAAAAAAGGAATTGGATGCAACTCCCCCCCTCAAAACCCCACCAAAGTAGACAGGGGGGGGGTAGGCAAATCAACCTGTAAAACTATTGGTCCTAAGAAAGCTTTAATTGAACTCCCAGTTCCCTGACCCACAAATAAAGACTATTTCACACAGTCCAAGTGAAGTTTTCACATGAAGTAAAACATCAGTGAGAGATGTTCTTTCAGTCTTAGTTTTTCACTGTCATGACATTAGAAAACTGGTGAATATCATTGAGAGTGACTGCAAACGATAAAGTCACAACGTCGCCACTTATTCATCATCAGCAGCTGCTGCTGAATCACTGGTGAACAATGAAAACAAGGGGGAAGGTGGAATATAGAAGATCACACATTCGGCATGAATACCAATAGTCAAACAGATGTTTGAACATTGTGACTATGACAACACTATTCCAACATGACATGGCTCAGTTATTTAGGCTGAGATTGAAAGCTCTAATTATGCACTTCAAAATTTCTGCCATCTCATATTTGACTTTTGATAGTCCATTGAGTTACAAAAAGATGCTTCAAACAAGGAACACCTAAAAGATAAAATTCAGCATGAAATTAAGTGAGATTTTATCAAAATCATTGATGCCAAACTGGGTTTCCAATTGAATAAAACAGTTTTCTACCCCATCCTGGGGTTAATTAATTTAGCAATGCTAAGACTATGTTATTATTTCCAATGAGCACTGTTGTGCATGTTTTGTCTGCTGATAGTATGTATCTGAAATTTAATTAAGCTATCACAAATTGATATACTA
>JANHFQ010003205.1:118409-132630 GCA_032468035.1 Aparallactus werneri
AAAAGGAAGATACTTATACATATCGTTCACTGCTGCTTAATCTACTCATTGCCAATATGATTGACACTGATTTAGCATTTACAGTATGTATTTGTCACTGATCTTAATGCAATTAAATAAAGACATTGATTGCCTTGTTGGTTTATATCTCAACACTGTCTATATTTACTATTTTATAACTAACTTATGATTATACCAGTATTCTGAAATAAATTTATAGCTGGTCAAAGAACAACTCCTCACAAATAATTGTTCATAACGATCAGGAAAATAACCATAATATGCATTAAAATTTTTATTTAACTAAATAAATAAAGGTTATGTTAAATAAATATTTATTTAATATATAAGTAAATATTTATTTAATATATAAATAAATATTTATTTAATATATAAGTAAATAAGTAGAGACCATTTTAATTGAATGGGTTGGTTTCCTAAAACTTAAACTGTCTGGGTGTCACAGCTATGTTAATCTGATTTCAAACTTCAAATATTAATAGCAACAGCAATAGCAATAGCAGCATTAGAAGTAACAGTAGATTGACTAGTCTATGCAATAGTGAATGCAAACTGACTCCTGTGAAGTAATGTCTCTTCGTAATCTTAAGAACCCAGAGTTTATCAAAGTAGTTCATCATGAACTGCTTACAAAAATGCTTCTGTACAACATTTTG
Source organism: Aparallactus werneri (assembly GCA_032468035.1). Taxonomy (NCBI): domain Eukaryota; kingdom Metazoa; phylum Chordata; class Lepidosauria; order Squamata; family Lamprophiidae; genus Aparallactus; species Aparallactus werneri. The sequence continues at coordinate 119,087 of JANHFQ010003205.1, forward strand.
GAAAAAAATGAGATATGACCAGGATATCTTAGAAATCTTATTTGTGATCTACCATGTTTGTTTATATTCATTTATTTTTTAGGAAGCCCTTTTGCTTGAGTTAATCAAAAGAAGTAGGAACAGATTTTGATTTTGATAAACTGCAATTGACAAATTAGTCGGTCAAATATTTTGTGAATGTTCTCCAGCACCAAAGAGACAAACTAAAATACTGAAGAGAATAGGCTTCACATAGGTTTTGCAATTTGATATGACTTGCACTCAATATCTCTGTTTCACATCTGCCTAATCCAGAAAGATAGTTGCCTTTAAATCACATAGCTAAAAAATTAGACCAAAATCCTTAACATTAAGTTTGTTTTCACTAAGAAAATCCCAGTGTCTTAATGGAGTATGTATCAAACAATTTTAGGGAGGTAATTTTTAAAAAGCATGCTGCATATAAAGTTAGATCACTAGCCCAGCTCAGCTGCTTGTCCAGTTATTAGCCATTGGCTCTTCAAAGTTTAAACATTTTCAGCCCTACTTGAGAAGAACATAGGAAGTTCAGTATGCAATATGTACTACTATTGTACACTATTGAACTCTAGTCAATCATTTGCCTTTTAGCTGAAGTCAGTTACAAATGTGCTAGAAAAGAAGTGGAATTCTTAACCCGACATCACATGGGAACTGCGTTGCTCCCTATAACCAAATTGCTTAGCAAAATGAATCACATGAACTAAGCCTTATTTAGATCTTTCGAAGGAATGATAGTCGGGTGGGATGGGACAAAGTCTTGAAAGCAAGCAGTGTGGTTAGATCCTGGAATTTCAAGTCCCTTGTTTATATTTCCTTGTCTGAAGGAATCACGTGATATGATGAAAATTATATATTTCATTTTGTTTTGTTCCAAAGCTATTTTCTAATATTCCAGTATTTGGAAAAAAGTAGATTTTTTAAAACCCAAATTCTGAGGATCATTAGAAATAATATAATAAATTTAATCTTTATTTAGGCTTTTGTTGTGATGTTTAACTGCTTCAAATGTGTTACAATGAATTCAAAAGAATGTCCTACAGCAACAGAATCCAACTTTAAGGTTTACTTGGATGAACAATCAAAGCAAGTCTACTTCACCCGAGACTTTGCACGAAACTCCTGCATATCCAAAATTCTAAATTTATAATGCAATATGACAGGACAAGAGGCAAATTTTATTTTTTTCCCTTAGTCATCTTTTTCAATGTTTGATTAGACATTAGATTGACATTATAAATCAGCTTATATTTTCCCTACAAAATCAGCTAATGTCTAATGCAAAAAAGTCCCATGATAAAATAACCATTTTAATTATAAGAATAATAAATCCTTAGAATATAGCATCAAGATTATCTGATGGAAGATGAAACTATCAAAGGTCTTTCCATGCTTTCTTTCCATCCACTTAGTTTCAGCTCCATTGTGAATCCTCTTTTACAAGCTATTATTATGGCACCTATATATTGAGTTGTATCTGTTTTAAATCAATGATTGCATGGGCACTCTCCAATGGATACTGCTGAAATCCTTATAATTGTATTCTAATAGGTTCTTCTAGATGTGATAATTGATTGCGTTTTTCTCCTGGCAGCAATCTAATGCGATCTGAATGCTGGGAAAACGCAGTGCCTCTAAAATGTAAATGCTTCTTCAAGTCTAGGTCCATGTAATACAAGAACAAGGACAATGCAAAATCTCTACTGTTAGGTCAGTGCTGGCTTGTTCCTGCTAAGTATGGAGTAGTATAGTGCCATAAAGATAACTCTGTTCCTCAGTTTGATCATTCAAAAGTTACAAATGCCTAGTTGATCAGCCAAGTACTACCTATTTCTAAAGGAGGTGTGTGGCTAATTAGCAACATAGAGGATCCTATCTTTAATTTTAAATTCATCATCTCTCCACTAATCCTTTTTTTTTCAAAGCTTGTCACTAATCCTTTACCAAATCCCATCATCATATCACATAACTACAAATGATTCATCCCTGTGATTAAAAATGGGATGATTTCTAATAAGAAAAACTGATTGTACCTGCATCTCACCATATCATTAGTAATCATTTGTTCTTTCTCCCCAATAGAAGCATTCTCATGGAGAAAAGAATGTAGTTATTTGAATTGCTTTAGAAGATAAAACTTCTCTTTCCCAACATTGTTGGATTCCTGAAAATCATTGTTCCAGTCTTAGATGCTCCCCAGCAGAACAAAGACCCTTGGTTTGACAAGGAAGCAAAGGTTTAAATTTGCCTATTCCACTTGGGTGCCCTCCAAGTGCCTCCAAGTGTAATTTCCATTCATTCCCTGCCAGCATGCCAAATGCTTAGGATTAGAAGATGATCAAGGATTTAGACTGAAGGAACACAACTGATCAAGAGAAGGGGCAGAGTACACAGTATCTGAAATAAAAACTCATGGGCCTAAGACTGAATGGCCAGGTCAACTGGGCCTCATGGCAGAGATAAGAGAATAGATAAGATCAAAATATGAGCTAAATTATATATTGATAGCACTCGGGATGTTTCGTTCTATTGGCTGTCTGCCTATTCTTTGACACTCCCTATCTTAACAACAAAAATTGCAAAGATATATCCATAAAATCAATACTGAGCTTCTCTCACTCTCCATTGCGCTTCTATTTGACCTTGTCTTATGTGGTTTCTTTACCGCCCCCGCCCCAATTGTTCTTACCTCCAGAGCTTCCCAAGCGTCTTACTAAGTTCTGCATTGTGAAGGTGAGGATACTGATCAGCCAGCTTCCTCCGGGCCGCTTGAGCCCACACCATGAAGGCATTCATAGGCCGCTTGACATGGGGCTTGCTCTTGCTGCTTCCATTGACACGCACAGGCATGGGCACTAGGGTCCAATCATAACCACTCAGTACCTGGCTCACTGCCTCCCGGATGCACACTGGAAACTTATCATCATCTGCCTCTGTGTCTTGTTGTTCCTTCTTCACTTTCCCCATCTCACCACTGCCAGAGTTGGTAAGATGAGAGTTAGTGTCTGACGCCATGGAAGGTCCTGGTGAAAGGCAGTGATGGTCTTCGGAACCAACAGGACTCATTTCTACTTCAGAAAGGTCTTGATCATCTGTCATTGTTTCCTCTTGATTTTACCCCTCAAAAATCAAGTCTTCAAGCTGGAACTACCATTTAAAAAATAGATGTGAATGTTAAAGTCAAAAGTGTACAAACTTCCTGAACAATCAAACAAACAGTCAGTAACCATTAAAAAAAACAACCAAGACTATATTTTATCACTTGCAAAATCCATGATCAAAAAGGTTCAAATTAATTGATGCTTCCAATTCTTGTTAGGAAAGTTTCTAATATGGCAACCCAATTTTTGAACACATGAGCATAAAATAATAATTGGGGTGGTCTTAGAGGGGTGAGAATAAAAAAAACCCCTGTTCTAATTTGTCCTTCTAATATAAGCTTCTTTTGAGACTGGAGTCAAGAATATTGGCAGCGGAAGAGAAATAGGTGGTTTTAGTATTAAAGGATCATAACATGAACGCCTTGTGATTGTGTAAGACGTACATTTCAGAATGTGTCTTTACACATTGTGCCCTTTGAAGCCAATAGGTAAAAGCAGCATAGATGGAATACAAATATTTTGTCTTTAGGTTTTTGTCCTGTTTCACTTACACTCTGATTAAAGAGGTGTGGGGGAAATTCAAAGCTGTTAGCTTTAGTTCGTCATTACTTCTACCACCATTTAATTTCTGTGAGATATTATCCAACCATAGAGAAACAATATTTAAAAATAAAGTTGACCCAAACACCTTCAGTGAAATTAGCCAAACTAAAATTTGGCTTCCAGTTACATGTTTACAGTAGTTTGAACAGAACAGTAATAACTTTGATCTGCTAAAGTAATAAGTAAAGTGAAAGCTGTCAGTTAGTTAAAAAGAAGGGGGAGAGAGAAAGGGGGAAAAAAAGAGAAGAAGCAAGTTACCAAGTGCAGGTAAGGAAACTTACATCAGCCGGTCTCTCGTGCAAATCCTGAGTTAGCTGTAATTTGTGTCCCACTAGCCCCTCTGTTTTCTCTGTGTCTGTTCTCTTTTCACGAGGCTGGTAGCTTTGAAGAGCTGTGTGCTGGGAGAACTATCAGAAGTGCCATTCCTGGAGGGAGGCTTGGTTGCTCCTAATACCCTGCATAAATGTCTCTGTGACTGGCTCGTTGCTTAACACTGGGGGAGGGAAAGTCAAAGGGTGGAGCTAAGAGCTCTCTATGGCCCAAATACATCCATTGTATGCAGACAGGAGACGTTCGGCATCCCCATCAACTACATTTCAACCCCCATCTCAAATTAACACTTTTCTATCATATGGCCTATTTAAAAGGTGGCTATAGTCAACTTTTATTTCATCTGTTCAGGTGTTTAGCATCAGAACTTCCTCTCTTCCTCCCCAAATACCCTTTTTCAAACCATCTTTTGTTTGAAAAAGGACCACATTAAGGACCACTTTATTATATCATTCCTCTGCGGAATGAACAAACTTTATGTGTCATTCCCTGTGATGGCTACACCAACAGTTTTATTTTTATTTATTTCTATATGTACACATCTCTATATGAGTGTGTGAATAATAGTTAATTATTCGATACGTGCATCTACTGAAAACATGATAGTCTCCATGTATGCGAAATTATATGGAACTGCTTTTAGGATAAAACTTACTGTTCTGATGTTGGGCAGGCTTCCAATACTTGAGAGTTCTGTGAACCCTCAAGATAAATGCTTTTTCTCCTATAAAAAGAGTTCAGTACATTCTAGGAAATAAGAACAATCTAGAAAGACTTGTAATTGAATTGCCTGTTGCCAGTTGCAGGTCGGCCTGTACTTCTCAACCTTCTCAACTTTTAGATACATGGACATCAAGTTCCAGAATCCCCCAGTCTGCACATTGAAGGAAGTTGAAGTCAACACATCTTAAAGTTGCCAAAGTTGACACGCACTGAGGTAGGTTATACTTCTTTTGTAGACTCCATTCTTAGAAGATACTGAGGGCAAGGAACTGGTGGATTGATTAAGAGCTTCTCCCATACAAGATGATTTGGGACAGTTTTGAAAGTGTTTTGTGGGAGGAGGTGTAAATTTGTACTTTTACAGTTATGTAGTTTATTGTTGTTGTTCAACCTGTAGTAGGAATTCCTGTCTATATAAACACTCCTGAAATGCAGATCAAAATTAAATGTACCTCAGTGCAGTGACTAATACATGTATCTGATGACTTCTATATTGTATTCCTAAAGAAGAAAGCTAAACCCTCCTAGGAGTTTTCCACATTCTTGTGGAGAAAACACATAGACAAAAAAAAATTCTACTTCTTTCTTTCCCTTTGAGTTACCATTTTAAATTGCCACTGATTCTTGCAATATTAATATTAATATTGATGGAATGGACTTGCAGACATTTAGTAGAATCCTCAGGAGACAGCTCCAAAGATGCAATAAAACTCAGGAAAGACATTTGCACAACAGAACCATGAAATATAGATTTAAGTATACATGATTCCACAATCTTGTGGAATTCTCACTACTTCTGGCATTCTAGAGCAACTGCAACAAAAAAAATTTTTTTTTTGCTAAACCCTGGTAACTGTCACATGCAACCATTCCAATAAACATTTTTCCCATTTAAGTACCCAAATGATCATTTTAACCATAATGTCTAACAATCCCCATTGCAAAGCAAAAATAAATATTATAATACAAATCAGATTATTGTATATTTGGGACCACTGGTGAAATCTGGTGTTGCGTAGGCTGTATTATCTGTCTTTCTTTTTGGTCAGGGAGCTGAGAAATCATATGTCAAAACAGGAAGTTACTATATTTTTGTCTAGGCTATTCTTGAGAATGTAACTGTTGTCTTTCTCTCCTGTTCGTTGGGAAGATGCTATAATAACAATGTTGTAGTATTTGCTCCAGCAAACAAGGATGGGTGAAAGCAATCTTGGGATACTAAGACAGACACTAAAAGCAGCTGTGGTATTAACATAATAGCTGGACTCACAACTATTGCATACAAAGCCATATTATGTTTAACCACAGTATATTTAATAAATCACAACCAGCTGGTTTCACATAACATAACATGTTAAACTAAAGCCAACCGAACAATATTACAGTTTAAGGTGCAGTCACTCTCTTGCTAGATTTAAACGTCCTGCAGATTTTGTGAATATAGATCAGGAATAATCAAGTGCAGCTCTTAAAACCCTTCCATATATTGCCATCCATCCAACAGAAATTTTTAATATGACAGAAGAAAATTATAAATTTGTGGAGAGGACCATATTCATGTATTCTGTTTTGTTATGTTTTATTTCTGTACTACTTTTGTTGACAGAGAAGCAGAGTGATTTACAAAACAAAGGGGCAAAGTCTTTAATAAAATTATACCTCGTTTAAAAATAATATACATACATTCAAAATATATAATTAAAACAGATATTAATCATATAATTAAGTTAAATAAAAACAATTCCAACATGGGAAATGGAAACCAACAATAGTATACAGTTTGGGTTTCACATGTATGAACCCAGCTATTGTTCCTAATGCTATTACAGAAGGAGTGAGTGGGCTTCACAGTTTAAAGACTGATATTATAGTATAGTTAGGCATGTGTAACTGACAGATTGGATGCCAAATTGTGATTTTAATATAGATTTGATCTATTACTTTATTCTATAATTTTAACTGAATATTCCTTGAGCATTTTTATTTGTTCTGGTCTCTGGTCTTTGACTGTAATAAACATGATTTGATTTAATTTGAATTATTACAGAAGGAGTGAGAGTGACCCACTGGGAGACCAAGATTTAATGCTTTCTCACTCATGTCTTAACTAAATTCCTTATGCCGAACTGTCATTTGCCTCACTATGGACAATGTATTCAACTGAACAGTTACATTAAGGATAGTATCTGAAGCTGGGTCCATGGTGGGTCACCCAAATGAGAGGAGGCAACTTGAGGGTCATTGAGTGGTATAAGATTGCACCAGGTTGCACTACAAAACAAAATTAGCAGAATGGTAACTTTTCTCTCTTTTAACAATAGTTAATGATGTGGTTGCAGCAAAGATTATGACTGACAAATACTATACATTTGTAACAGTAAACCAACAACCATGGTCAAATTGTCAACATAGGGTTTGGTAAATAATTGACATTGTAGCAGAGCTCCCCCGCCTTTGTATTAACTTTTAATATTAAATTTTAACTATCTTTGCCTCTTATCTAAATTTTCTATACAGTTTTTATGTTTTCATATTTTACTTGTACACTGCCCAAACTCCCTCTATGAAGGAGAGGGGCAATTTTAAAATTTGATAAATGAAATAAAAATAAAAAATAAAGTGGACAGATTAATAGGATAATACATCATAAAAACTCACAAGTAAAATTGATTAGTTTTGTTACCAACTTATTGTTACGCATTGTTACTACTTTGGACTGTAATAACCATAAACCCTAGCCAATACAACAAATGGTTGGGGATTGTGCATCTAGTTGTAGCCTAAAGCAAGGATCTCCAATTTTGGCAACTTTAAGACCTGTGGACACCAACTCCCAGAATTCCTCAGCCAGTGAAGCTGGCTGAGGAATTCTGGGAATTGAAGTCCACAAGTCTTACATTTGCCAAGGTTGGAGACCCCTGACTTAAAGCATTGTTTCTCAACTCAGCAAGTTTCAGAAACTCAGCAAGTTTCAGCAATGCTGGCTGGGGAATTCTGGGAGTTGAAGTCCATCCACCTTAAACTTGCGAAGGTTGAGAAACACTGGCTTAAAACATTTGAAATATATTAATGGATCTACATGGTTGGAGCCATAATTATCATTCACATGAAGAAACTAATAGATATTAAGCATGTGAAATATATGTGTGTGAAAACATGAACATACTTTTTCTGTTAGCTCCAAGGACACTGAAAATGTCCCTATACATCCCAGACATAATTGTTGCACAAAAACTACAAAAATGATTAAGTCACACATAATATTATATCAAAGCATACTACTTTAAAGTATATATATTATGACACACTATAATTCTGCACCTGTATCTAAATTCTGTAAATTCTGGCTATATTTTATGGAAAATATAGCGATAAATATGTTTTTCCAGAAAATATGTGCTAATTGGGAAGAATAACTTTGGCATTTCAAACCAGGCCATAACCTGAATATCTTCATCCCACCACTTAAAAGGAACAAACAAGAGTTTGGTAATTTCTACCCAGGGGAACTGTTCATTTCTATGGCCTACTTCAAATGGGGTAATTATATTACATCAACTCAGCTGTATCGAGCCTGGTTAGAAAGGGTCATCTTCAGACAGCGTGAGAGATGGAAGACTCTTTAGACGGAGCAATAGCCTCAGGGAGGGGAAGACATGGAGCGGCGGAGGATCTCTTGGTCCCCTGAGATATCACCATGGCTTGGAAACACTGGTCTGATTGTTCCAAAGTCAGGCTAAAATTCAGCTTAACGTGGAGAAATGCAACTTGGGAAACAATGGAAAAGAAAAGAGGTAGGGCAGCAATTTCCCCCATGCCCAGGTGCAGTTTGCTAGTGAAAGACAATAGTATTTTGGATGCCATAGCGATCTTCAAGCATCTGGAATTACATGGTCAAGCAAGAGGCAGCGAGGCATCAATTGACAGAAGAGTCCACTTCATGAAAGGGGACTCGACCTCAAACCTGGAAGGGCACCCAAATCTCACCTAGAAAGGAGAATTCTGCCAGCTTGCTTCTCCTAAGACTGACTTATGATGGAAAAATGGACACCTGCAGAAGTTTCTATTTGTTTCTGTGTTAACTATGAATGGAGCTGCTTAACTAGGCCAGCGCAAAGAAAGGTATATTTCAGAGAACAACACATATAAATCATTGTTTCTTTGAATCTCAGAATAAAAATGGATCCTACTTAGAATGAAAACAGGACTCCGCAGCAACAATACTATCTGGGCTCCCTGTTTTACCTGCCCTTATTTTTAAAAAAGATTATTTAAACTGTAAGTAAATGGGAAGCTAGGATACAGCTACAGTAACCATTAACCGCCAAAAAAAATCTTCATTTCTAGGAATCATCTTGAGCTGCATACTGGTCCCCTAGATATTTTTGGCCAACAACAATGATGGATAATTTCAACTTAGTGCTCCGTTTGCCAAAAAACCAAACAAACTGAGATTGTAGGAAATAGACTGGAATGTCACAATCAAAACGCAAATCAAACGGCAACCATTTTGTGAAATAATCTACAGCAGTGGTTCTCAACCTGGGGGTCGGGACCCCTTTGGGGATCGAACAACCCTTTTACAGGGGTCGCCTAAGACCCCAGGAAAACACCATAAACCGGCTGCAAACCGTCTTTACCTACCCTAACAGGAATATGATCAGGATTATAATCCTAAAAAAAGCAAAGGATGGTGAGGGAAAAATATATAAATATATTTATATTTACATTATGATTCATAACAGTAGCAAAATTACAGTTATGAAGTACCAACAGAAATAATTTTATGGTTAGGGGTCACCACAACATGAGGAACTGTATTAAAGGGTCGCATTAGGAAGGTTGAGAACCATTGATCTACAGCATGCTCTCAAAGTGCACAAAGGTTACCTACCTCTGGATTTAAATTATTATCTTCTCCCCCCATCAGTCATGCTTTACAACCAGAGATAGTCACAACAGAAAGTGAAGGGGTGAGTGTGGATTTGAGAACCAGAAATTTTTCATAACCACAGCTATTTTGGAAAGCATCAAAGTGGTAATTTATGACAAGAGAAACCTGGAAAATGTAACTTGTTTACTTTGTGTTTTTTTTTAAACTGGTTAATTAAATAGTTAAATGGTTGCATTGTGTTTAAGTTCAGAATGCACTCTTCCATGTTTTTATTATAGTTTTTAACTGTTTTAATTGTCTTTTTAATGGGTTTGGTTTGAATTATTTTGAATGTTTGAAGTTTTTTTTGTTTCTTGACAGTATACATTGCCCAGAGTCAGTATGTGAGATGGGCAGCTATATAAATTTAATAAATAAATAATTGTTGCACCCAGTTTACAGCCTATTAGTGGAACTGAAACACATTCACAAATCCATGGTCACAAACCTGATGTTTATTTTTTAAAAATACTATAAAGACAAGGAAAAACTCCGATTTTCATAGCTTCACTGATTTTAAGGAAGTGAACAAGTAACAATTTTGAGTTTATTTCTGGTTTTCTTGACATTTTATGTGGCATCGTCTCTGTGGGTTGAGCCCCCCCCCCTTACATTTTGAATATGTAAACTTCTAAGACTTGAACTTCTAATCAGGTGATAGTTTCCCACTTATTAAGGACAGCTCTGCAACTGCAGGCACCTCATTTAGTGAACATATAGTGTCAGTATGGGGTTCTCTTATATATTTTCCACTGCTACATATTACAATAAAAGTGACATTACTATCTTGTGCTATTCTGATTAGACTAGGTCTTACGCTTGGAAAAATAGTTTTTCAAGTCCATTCCTCATATCTTCATGACTGTGTTGGCAAGACACCTGTCTATAAATCTGGACATTTACAGATAGGCAGCCTTCCTATTTGTGCTCAAATTGTCTGATTTCATAGCATAATTTTGGCGGATTGTTTTTGCTGTTTAAAATTTCAAGGTTGCTAGCCGATGAGGCAATGTGGAATCATCAATATTACCATTTCTACTGAAAACAGAAAATTTTGTAGCAAACCTCATTACTATGAAAGGAAGATCCCCAGAACAATACACAATAGCACCAGCTCTAAATTCAGGTAGGGAGGGGGTTCAATTGACTTTAATGTTGCAATTGCATCCTTGTTTGAAGGAGCCTTTGGTTAAGAGAGCTTTTGTTCACTCTATTCAGCTTTGGGCTCAATAACACCTGTCTGCAAATCTTAAATGAAATGTATCTTTTCCCAGGATTGTGCTGTAGTTGTGGAGACAGATGTGCAATCCCAAGAAAACACTCAGCTGCTTCAATAATGGCTGGGGTGCTACAGGAGCAGCCCCACCCGTTCTGAAGTACTTTTTTGCCTCTGAAACTGAAGCCTTGCATATCTTTACTAGACACGGCTTGTTCCAAATGTGTGGAATTATAAATAGGAAGTCTCTTTTGCAGTCTCAAAGCAGACCAAATCAGAAAATAAGAGACAATAAATACAAGATAACATTAAGCCACTCAAAAGTTTTAGAGTTGGACAGTCTGTAAATTTGAAATATATAAAGAAACAAAGATAGGAAAATGTGGACTCCAGATTCTAGATTCCATTTTCCCACAGAGCATAATTAAACACAATTAATATACTTACTTCCCATGTATTTCATGATTTCCATTTTCTGCTGCATTACAATTGCAATTTTGTAGCAACATTAATAGGCATATGCATATTACATACCAGACTTTTAAAGGTCATGTATGACCTTCAATTCTTTGTCCATCTACTGGAGCTAACAGCAGTTCTTCAGGATCTCTGGCAGATACTTGTTAGCACTTGCTTATTTCTAATTGAATTTATTTCTTATTGAAAATGTCAGTGACTGAATATTAGATTTTCTGAGTGTGAAAGTTACCATTAAGTACTAAGTGTATTAAGGTTCCTTCTCCTTTAGGCTGGCACTAACAAAAATGCATTACAAGCATGAGACATTAATAAAAATTGGACTACTGTGATTGTGGTGGTCCCTTGTTCAGCATTAGTCTCCTTTGCATTGGTATTATTCTACTTTGATGTTTTTTGATATTGGATAATATGAACTTTTCTACGTAGTGATGTCCATCTTAACTTTCTCTATTTAAATCAGCAGCAGAAACAAAGGCCTAATCTAAACCTCCCCAAATGAACTAATTTTCTATTTGAAATTAAATAGAGAAATGAATGAACATATTAGAAAAACAACTTGTCAGAAGAGAAATTAGTCAATGGATTCCACATTTGAAGGAGAGTTGAAGGAAGAAAATTAAGCTTCCATGATATTATTTTCTTAGAAAACTTTTCAGCCATTGAAGTTCTGATGTTTTAATTATCTCAGCCTTTGGGGGAAATATACACACAGGTGGTTATACTCTCAATTGCATAACCAATGTGTCCAGACACATTGCAAATATGATAGAGGTATCTGTTGCAGATGATGCTTGTCTTGGTGGCAACAGACTGGTGTCATACCCCTTTGGAAAATTGGAGGGAGTCTATTAATTATTTCTATACACTAGAGCAATAATGGGTGAAGGAAAGAGGGGAAAACGTTCAACACGCAATGGCTGAACAATAACGCCAGTGTGTAGACAGAAAGAGAGACCCATGAATTGAAAGTTTGATAAGGGCTCTCTCTTTCTCTCAACAACCCCTTCAATTTCTCCCCCCTTCTCTTGCCTGCTTTCTTGTTTGGGCTTTTTAACAGTGCACTGCCTTTGTTCAAGATACAGGTGAACAATAATCATGTGATTAAAACACACACACACACACACACCACACACATGCACACAGCTTCTTAAAGGCCCGTCCTTTCTTGCCCAGAACCAGGCAGGACTTAGGGCTGTAAGAAGCAGAGGCCACAAGAGCCGGGCTAGTGGCCACAGCAGAACTATGGCTGAGCCTTTTCTGATGGCTCCGGACTGTTCAGGGCCTCCCTGGAATGAAATGCTTCCTCACAAAACAAGAAGTACCCCCCCCCCCCCCGAGTGGGAGAATGGGAAGAGAGATCCATTTTATTCCTTGCTTCAGAGGGAACTATAAACCCCTGGTTGGTGGTACCTTCTTTATATATCTTTGAGATCACCGTGCCGGTTTTCTGATTCTCCACCATTTTCCTAGGCCATACTGGTAGAGCAGATCGTTGGCATTACTTGGAACTGTCAACTTAATCTGTCACTGCCAATTTTGGAAGTCTTGCTGGAGCTAAATCAGGGGAATGAAGGTTAGTTTTATTTATTTATTTATTTATTTTCTTTTTGTTTTATTCTGTAGAAGGAGGAGCTGTATAAAATGCAGACTTCTAGCTTCTCTTCAAGTTCTGATAGATGCTAAGATGCTGGACTCCATTCAAGAAGGGACTCACATGTCATCTTCTTTTTTCACATGTCATGAAAAATGTCTAGGTTCTTCTTTGGTAGAAACACAGAAATGAATGTCACCCTCTACTGGGTTCTGTGGGGTAGGCTCCCTTGCAAGAGCAGATAGGCAAAGAGATGGAGATGGGGAAGCTGATTTTCATTAGACCTTTTCAAACTGGGGTCAAGGCAAAAGGCTACAAATGGGAGTCCATTTCAAACAATTGTATTTCAAACAATTTATAATGCAATGGAGACAAATTTAAATGAATTTGTTATAATGAATTCTAGTGTGTAAAAAAAATAATAAAGCCACAAGTGATGAAGAATTGGAAGAAGTAACAGTATACTGCATGTAATTTCTTCTTCTTCTTCTTCTTCTTCTTCTTCTTCTTCTTCTTCTTCTTCTTCTTCTTCTTCTTCTTCTTCTTCTT
>JANHFQ010003207.1:4550-17404 GCA_032468035.1 Aparallactus werneri
CTCTCGCTCTCTCTCTCTCTCACTCACACACACACACACACACACACACACACACACACTATATAGATACTTTTAAATGTAAAAGTTGTGATGTTTGTTTTTTTTAATACAATTTTATTTTATTATTTAGAAAATAATTATTGGAATCAAATGTATCTACATGTTTGCAGTGCTTTAAATTTGTTTAAATAGAGGGAAATTGGGGTGTATAAATGCTTTCTTTCAGCCACATTTTCAATGCAGCGTTTTCATCTTATTTTGGTATGTTATTTTGAAACACGGATGACTTTAGTGTGGCATTTTTTTCCAAAGTGTTGTTTTAATCTTGTTTCCTTTTCACTTTTATTTTTTCTTAATAAATAAAAACCTTAGACCAGAGAAAAAGTCACTGGAAGATGTTTACCCATATCTAAAAGTCCTCTTTACTTGAATGCAAAATGTAATACTATGTTTAAGTGTAGACATGATTACAGGTAGACATGATTACAGGTTTTCTAAAACTTACAGGGTATTTCTGTGCTTTTAAAAAATGTTCAGTATTGCAAAAAAAATCAGGATTTTGTAGAAACTGGAGAGAGAGGGAAAGAGAAGAAAAGAGAGCATGAGATTACCACTATATTGCTAGGTTTTGAATAGAATTTGAGTATACTATTGATATACTTTTAGAAGTCATTAGCTGGACCAATTTATTAACCTTCCTTTAAATAAACATCTCTAACCATATTTTGATTCAGAAAAAGCTGAGGAAAAGGCCAGGATATCACCTACCCAATTATTCAGTAGGAACCAAACAATCTATGTCAGGGCGGTCAAACTGTCGTCACGTGACATATCACAACTTTCCCCCCTTCACTAAACCAGGGGGTGGGCGTGGCCAGCACATGATGTATCTGGCCCATGGGCTGCGAGTCTAACACCCCTGATCTACAGTATGTCTTCCACACTCTACCCAAGAATGAACATAACATTTTCCAAAATCTGATACTGAAATAAGGTTGCTGGATATAATTTGCGTTGTCATCTTTGTAGAGGTTCATAATTCATCCGTATACTTATTAAGTTAATGTTATTGTACTACAAGTCTTTCTCCCCAGATTGCTATCAATATATCAAAACAGCAATAAATACAATTCAGAAATAAACATTAGCCGTCTTTTCTTTGATTAAGCCCTTTTGGGAAGTTAGTGCCAAAATGAATGAATGCTTGTAGTAGTCACTGTCTTGTGTAAATATGGTCTTCCTATATCAGATGATTTAATGTGGATGCCTTGTTTAGAAAACAACCAGCCAATGGAAACACTTAGCAGAGAACTGGTGGGCTCCTCTTCCTTGTCCATAGCCCTGCTGGGCAGTTTTAATTTGGATCTGTACTTTAAGAAAGGGGTTGGATTTGATGGCCTAAATGACTCCTCTGAACTCTGTAATTCTGTGGTTTTGCAGCTTATCAATATGAATATCAATATTATCAATATTCCCTTAAGTTTAATATATAACTAAGTCTGTGAGTTTACATTTCTTAAAAGGGGATCTTATTTATCAAATGTAGCCCCAGTTAACATCTCTTTAGCTGTTCTGAAGCTTGCTCAGTCCAGCAGAAACATGTGGTAAAGTCTTTTGAAGAGATATTTAGTTCATAAAATAACCACTTTCACGATGTGCTTAGTTGTATTTTTTGGCCAGTGTATTCAGTAAAATACTCTCTGTTGATAATGTGTTGGGGTGAGAAGGTGAGAAGAAAATTCATGGAACTGGTTTCTGAAGTAAAATGTTCCTACTTTTGAGATTGTGACTAAATGCTGATGGTATCAAGTTTACAAACTAGGTATGAGGTAAACCACCCATTTCCCCCCATTAACTTTAGGCTCCGAGGACTCCAAACTACACCAGCTTTGTGAAGCTGCATTGATGTTTCTAGGGCAGCTTTCCATTGTACAAAACACTTTGTGCTCAGTATTCATGATTGGTCAATTCAGTAGCTTTATGGCTCAACACCAGCAGTTCTCAAACAATTCATCAGCAAAAAGCTACTGCTGAAAAGCTCTTGAAAGACCCATGTTTAGGTAGAAGAGTTTCACCTCCAGAGCCTGCTCCATTTTAATTCCAGCTTTGCTCTGCCAAAAAGTAATCTTGTCTCCAGTCCAGAGTATATAGCTGAACAAAATCAGATCAGATCCATCCCAGTTCTAAATTCTGAAGCTAAGGCCCAGCTATTCCTAGCAACAAAATCCACTTCATCTCATTATCCCTCTTTCTTTTATTTGTCAATACTTGAGCAAGTGTGATGTTATGTTAACACTGTGCCTTTTTTAAATTCAGGTTTTTTTTCTTCCCAAAACTTCACAGGCTACCAGAGTTTTAAAATATGGCTGCAAGCAGCGGAAGCAATGAGTTTGTAGTTCTGAGCAATGGCAGCATTCCATTTGGAGCAGCAAATCCAGATCTTCTTGCGACCAAGGATGCCACTATCCTAGTCTACAACCTCCCATCATCAAAAGAAACTGTGAGAAGAAAAGTGACTGCAAATGGGTGCTTTCACATGAATGGCACACTCAAAGCACCCTTCCTTGCAGTGGATGACCAAAGGACACCACAGGTGTTGCTGCAGTGTTGTCATCCTTGCCCATATCATCAAGCATTAAGTAACCAAGGCAGTCAGCAAGAATGCCTTTCAGTGGCTGGTAATGCAGCACCACCTCCATTGCCTTCTGGTTCCCCAGACCTACACACTGAATATTCAGCAACTGCTTGCCAGACGCATATGCCTTTGTATCAGACTGCTTGTTGCCTTCAGTCCTTGCCCTCCTTCTGCCTACATCATCAATGGCCTGAACATTTTCAGCACCAGCCTGTGCAACAGCATATAGCCAACATACAGTAAGTAGAGATTTCATTTCCTCTAGTGTCTAATGCAATCCTATATACAGGTGGTCCTCAACTTGCAACAGTTCATTTAGTAACTGGTCAAAGTTACAGTGACATTGAAAAAAGTCACTTATGACCATTTTTCACACTTATGACTGTAGCAGCATCCCCATGATCACGTGATTTATAGTTGCAGTGTCCCAGGGTCATGTGATCCTCTTTTGGGACCTTCTGACAATCAAAGTCAATGGGGAAGCCAGATTCACTTAGCAACTGTGTGACTAATTTAACAACTGCAGTGATTCACTTAACAAATGTGGCAAGAAACATTGTAAAATGGGGCAAAACTTACTTAACAAATTTCTCACTTAGCAACATAAATTCTGGGCTCAATTGTGGTTGTAAGTCAAGGAGTATCTGTACTATATGTATCATTCATTACATGTGCAGATTTTACAACAGACATGGCACCAACACCAAAATTCCCATCATTAATCATGCTGGCTAAGGCTTGTTGGAAACTGTATTCAGTAACATCAATAAATGCCCAGAGGTTCTAGTTCTGCTATATAGCCTAGTGAGCACAGTTTTTCTTAATTTGGCATTTTTTACATTATATATACTTCATGTATTACATATACATGCATAATTAAAGTCACAGGCTAATAGATGGATATTTGAAGATCTCTTACAAAAGTTAAGACAACTCTAAAAGCTGTGCTTTTGGTAGGACATTGAAAGGATGTCTGCATTTCCAGCATCAATCTTGCACATCTACAGTGTATGTTGATGTAGAACTTACTTTTAAGCCTATGTTTATGTTACCCAACCTAATGCAATAGCAATAGCAAAAACTGTGTAATGTATTTTGTGGTTACATTGATAAGTATTGTACTAAGTATTTAGAAGGACGTGTTTTGCTAAAGAAGGATCAGCATGTCTGGCCCATCCCTGCACTGTGTAGCTCCATCCTGGAAACCAATGCCATTTTTGGGGCGGCCACAATTGATTGTGGCTTCTCCAAAAATGGTACCCATGTGAGCTCTGAAGCTCCAGAGATCTTCCAAAGGTAAGTGCACAATGGGTGATGGAAAGAGGAGAGGAGTGAGTGGGGTGAGATGGAAGGGAAAGCAAGCCAAAGACCTCCAGGGACTGACTGACTGACTGACTGACTGACTGACTGACTGACTGACTGACTGACTTACTTACTTTATTTTATTTTATTTTATTTTATTTTATTTTATTTATTTATTTATTTATTTATTTATTTATTTATTTATTTATTTATTTATTTATTTATTTATTTATTTATTTAACATGTATGCCAATCCCAAAGGATTCTGGGTGGCTCACAACAAAATCATAAAATACAGAGGAAATATCACAAAAACATCTAAAAATCTATACAAAATTTAAAAATATTAACAAGTGCTGGGGTAGGATTGGTGGTGGTGGGGAGATTGTTGTGCCCAATGCAACATCGATCATAAAGGCAAATGATCATAGTGGTGCTGCAGCAACCATAACCTCAAAACCTGGTCATAAGTAGCTTTTTTGGTGGGAGGAGAAGTCTCTTGTAACTTCAAATAGTCACTAAGTGACCAATTCTAAATCAAGGTCTACCTGTAAGTTAATAAAGAACATAAAATTAGAAACCAAAACAGAAGGTGAGTCTCTTTACAAGAGAAGGATAGTGACAACTGGAAGGATTTGCCTTGTGATCTGTGCTTTTTCAGTTTCTCCATAAATTATATGGTGACTAGTTTTTCTGGCAATACCGAATGGTTTAGGATAATTAAAATGATGCAAAATCATCTCCCCACACTGGTAATAGACAGAATGGGCAATAAAATGGCAAACACAGTTTAGTATAAATGACCTGCGTATACAGTACTGTCCATTTTCACAACTATGCAAATAGAATCTGAGCTAGCAATGTCTGGGGTAATGATGAATAATTCTGTGGAAAGAATTACAAAATTGTGGCTGCTACATAAAAAAAGGAGTTTCACATTACTATTGGAAAGGGAATGAAACAGAATAAAAATTAGGAATATGCTTAGCTATTTATTCAAACCTGTAGGATGGATTCAGTGCAGAAATGATCAAAAGGAGGATGGGTTGCAATATGTGGCTTGTTAGCTTAAGAGAAATAAATGAGAGAAGCACAATAGAGAGTTATGTATCAAAATAGTTAGGAAAAAATCTCTTCATGTGTGTGTACTCCAAAATGAGATCGATATGTAAGACTCTATTGTGCTTCCCCCTCCGTCTTAAACATGCGCACACACCCCAAAAACAAGATACTATTCTATGAATACTTTTTTGTCAGATTGTTACAGTTTCGGGGGATAAACTGAGTATATACTACATGATAAACAGTATGTAAAATTTTAAAATAAATACACTGAAAATTACATTGAACTATACTTTTAAACAATTCCTTGTTAGAACGACATTTACCACACCATTCAGAATATTTTATATGTGATCATTTTGTTTGACATTTCCTACAGTTTGTACATAATATTTTACAATGTCCATTTCATCGTGTGTTAAGAGTATGGAAAGCTGTTAAAAACAGTGTGTAAAACAGCTCTTTTTGGAAGTCTTGCAGCATACAAATTTTGACAGAGTAATATTAAATGCAGGTGTTTTCCATTTTAGTATGACCCGTTAATTATATTTAATGTATAAATGAATCCATCTTTCATAACTGCATGTGTCCATATTGTTAAATTTACATGAAAAACTGAACAAGAAAAAAACAGTACTATGAATGGTGAGGGATCTCTTCCCAACTAAAAACTGAGCTTTGGCATGTTACCAGATCAACATAACAGGTTACTGCAAGGTTCTCAAGCCTGCAGAATATAAAATGACTTCACATTAAAAGAATGAAATGTTGATACTTGGTGTTATAAATTGGTTCTTTAAAAACAAAGCAAAATTTTGCCTTTGGTTTCAAAAGTTGCAGTGTTTAGGTTTGAATTATGGAAATTATATTGAATTTGAAATAAAAATATATACATACACTTCAAATCAGTTTCACATTTTGCAGGAATGTAGTTCAGATACATTTAGTTAATACCTCAGAGTTGTGAGTAAAATAGATCTTGGGAACTAATTTTTTACCTTTTTCAAAAGCTGAACTTTATTGCTTTTCATTCTAAAAATATAACTACATCCTTCAAAGGATGCCAAAGCAGAAACAGGAATCTATAGTGCATGTGGATGTATGGGCAGTGAGCAAGAAAGTTTGGGATAATATCTAAGAGGCAACAAATTTCTTTTAAAAAAGTAAATGTAAGCCATACAGCTAACCTAGAAAAGTCACAGGTTGTGTTACGATTTCTCAGTACCAAACTATGCATAAGTTTAGAATGTTTTTTATGTGTTTTGGAAAATTACTAATTAATATTTGTGGTTTAGGATTTTGGCTATGTAATCATATGGCTAATGAAAACAAGATGGAAGTATCAGGCTAACAGCTAAATCTGTAAGAATGCCCCATCCACAGTAATTTTCAGAACAGGAAGACATGTTAATAGCATTTATGTTCCTCTCTCCTCATTTCCCCTAATGAAGAAAAACTTACTTTTCCTTGGAAATCCAAATTATTAGCATTTTTACAATATCAGAAATCTCGGGTGGGTTTTTGCAGTCTATGGGAATGTAGACAACTGCAGTTTTCTTAAAGGTTGGGAGGAAAATGTCATAATTTACTGGGGGGTGGGAGAGAAAGTGATAAAGGGATCAGTTTGTTCACAATTGGCCCAGGCCAGAGGGAGGGAGGAAGACAGTGAAGCAGCAGCAAAGATTGTCATTTATTGGCCAGCTTGCAAGCTACAGTGATTATTGATGACACTATCACATTGCCTCACAGAAAGTACTATGAGAAGAAATGCATAGATATAGAAACCCATGTTTATAAAGCTTGATAACTACCATACCGAAACCTGTTTCATGAGAACTGAGTGTGCTGAATTACCAAATGCTATGAGTAGCTCAGATTTGACAGCAGGAAGTGCGTTGGAATGGGAATGAGTGCACATTTTAAAATGTCTTTTCCCAAGTGTAGAAGGCAGCCATGGAAGATGGCAGCAGTATTCTGAAATAAGACATAGCTGGCATTCGCCTCTCCCTTCATTGTTCCCTTATAGTTGGCATTTGAAGACATGGTGCCACCAACCCAGAGATAATACTGAGTCTTGAAAAACAGTAGTCCTGACCTCCATGTATTCTTTTAAAGAGATCCAAGTTCATGGTTTTAACCACACCTGACAATGAATTCCACGAGTGTGCTGTGCAAAGAAGTTTTTCCTTTTGTCTTTTTGAAATGATCTTCCAATCAGTTCTAAGGATTGTCTTCAGTCCTATTATTCTGGGAGATGGAGGAAAACATCTCTCTATTCATTTTCTCCATGCTGTGCATTATTTCATACCTGTCAGTCATATGTCTTCTTGCATGTCTTTCTTCCAAGCTAAAGAGTCTAAACATTCTAGTCTTTTTATTTAGACCCCAATCATTTTGGTCCATCCAGAGATCCTATTGGCCCCAACCATGTTAATCTTTCACAAAGCATTGAAAGTATGACTTTTCCCAGACATTTGGGCCAAGGGTAGATGAGTTGTGCTATTATTGATTGTGAGTGGATTAACTGTTGTTCCTTTGTGCCAGTGGGTTGTTTGGTGAGTTTGTTTGTTATAAGTCCTTGGCCACCCGAATGAAATGGACAGCTATATAAATCACATAAAGAAATAAAGTAGTATTAAAAATATGGCCTCTACTCCACATTCTAGTGCATTGATCTCTCTTGACTTTTATAATTAGGCATTTTCAGATGGTGGGAATGAGTTGTTTGAAACTTATTTCTCATGCTCTGTGACTCTCACTTTGTAAGTCACAGAAAAATACTGGTACCCTGAATAAGCAACGAGTTTCATAATTTAAAACCAAATTTGGTGTCTTTTGATAACATAAATTAATGTGTCCTTTTTTCCCAAACCCTCTATCAAGAAAATATTAGACAAAAAATCAAAGAATGTCCTCTCCAGCAAATCCCTACTTTTGTGAATGTGTATACAAGTATTCCATGCTTTTTCTGAAATTTACGGAAGATTGAACTGGAATCCTTGTTCACGGATGTATATTAAACAATTAGACTTGAAAGATTGCTTATAAATCTGGACCATTTAATCTTTATAAAATTGTTACTATAATAAATAGTTTACATGTTTTCCTAAATATAAATATATTCCTAATCAACCAACATGACTAAATGCAACATTTACTAGCACTATTACTTGCTTTTTGTTTGCTTTATTCTGTTTATAGGATTATGACATGAAAGCAAGTATTTTTTGAAAATTGACATATTTGTTTTTCAATTAAACATGCAGTCAGATGAGATTGTTTGAAATCAGGAATAATGTTGATCAGGAAATAAACTGTAGATCCATCTCCCTCAGCTTAGTACCTACTAGAGATACTGAGACAATTGCAGTTCTAGTAGATTGCTGAATCTACCTGATTATATTGAAGCAATACTTTTTCTCTCAAAAAGTATTCTTTCTTTCGCTGTCTCCCCTCAAGGCTATATGTGGTAGGTACCGGTAAGTGAATTTCCTCAAGGTTACAAGGGAGGTGTGCTGAAATAAATGATGAGTCAGGCTACTAACTCTGGGTTGTTCTTTTTTTTTTTTACTTTGTTTCATCTCTCTTGCTTTCCTTCTAAAATCAACTTCACAATCAATAAGATGTAGGGAAGGAATGGCTCCCGTAGAGCTCTTGGAAAAGCTTTTTTCCTCCCTTTCCTTTTTTAATTTAAAAACATTATTAATTTTTTTTAAAAATATAAAATACAAAAAAAAGGAGACAAGTTATAAAAAAAGAGGAACGGGATAACGACAGCAACAAAAATTAGGGAATACAATTTTTGAAACATGTGGACAACTTCTAGCCTAAAGTTTTTGCTGTGGGATTGCAGACATTTTGCTAATTTATTGGTTAGTATAGCACTCCTGGTTCGATTCAGATTGACTTGTGTTTATGAATTTTTCCACTGGGGATGTGAGGGAGGCTTGCATTGGCTTCATTATGATAACACTGTATCAGTAGTGTTTAACTGTTGGACAAAAAATAAACTTAAATCAAAAGTACTCTGTGTGTACATGCAGGATCCCATTTTGCATTATGAGTTATAGCACATTTTCTTAAGCAAATTCCATTTGGAATATATGCTATATACAGTACTTAGATATTATAGACCAGGTAGAATCGTGTTCCAAGTCAGATAATCACAGTTTTTGACAGCATTGTAGTGTAAGACATTGTGGTGTACCCTGCAGAAACATCTGTCTGGCACATTGGACCCCTTTCCTATATTCTGTGAAACAGTTTTACTTAATGCTGCCTTGACTTTAATGTACATAGAAATCCAGAACCCTGGGGAAGATTAAATTAGTACCATTCTCCCTGAGTGTGAGAAGATTCTTGAAAACTACCTCTAGCCTGAAATTTTCATCTTTCCTACTGTAGTGAGCCACTGAAAGGACAAAGTATATCTATGGAACATTCTACCAATCTTTTCTAGCTCTGTAGATTGTTAAGAAGAAGCTGGACAATCATCCATTGAAGATGGTTTAATTGGTTTTCCTGCTTATTGAGGAGGACTGTGATAGATCCATATGCTTGCTTCCAGCTTCACAGTCCTGTGATTCTGTGTTTCTATAAATGGAAGGTATGTGCTCTGTATCTGACTGATGCTCCTATACAAATGAGTGAATAGCTTATAAAAAGGGCAACTGCCAATCAGTTTTTGAACTCTTGATAGGATAGCATAGAAATGTAAATAAAATGTGTGTTTTTAGCTGATGGCATTATTGGATTAAACTCCTTCAGTATTTTTTATTTCTTTTGCTTGAAGAAAAGGTAAAAATGAAATCTTTCTAATAATTCTGTATTCCATTTATTTTAGCTTAGTCCTTCCAATTATTTTCCACAACTAAAAGGAAAACTGGCATTTTATTTGGATGTAAGCTCAATCTATTCATTTAATTTATTTCTAATAAAGATGTTGGATAGAATTAGAGAGTTTTCTCCTTCTCTGGAAGAAAAGAAGATGTTTAAACAAGCTAAAGATATTTTAATAACTAGGTGTGTCAGCAATGAGTCAAGCCTATTACTGGGTTTATAAAAAAAACTCACTTTTGGGTACTGCCTTCTGATGAAGTGCATTTTTATGCTTGGCAATAATCTTTATTGTCGGCACAGGTCATGTTTAGAGAGA
Organism: Aparallactus werneri; assembly: GCA_032468035.1. Taxonomy (NCBI): domain Eukaryota; kingdom Metazoa; phylum Chordata; class Lepidosauria; order Squamata; family Lamprophiidae; genus Aparallactus; species Aparallactus werneri. The sequence goes on from JANHFQ010003207.1 coordinate 14,705, forward strand.
AACAAAAACAAAAACAGGAAAAGAGGAGAGGAAAGCATATAATTTTATGAGCAATATTACACAAACATCACTTTGCAAATGTGGATTTTTTAAACTATATTTGAACAAAGAAGAATAGTATTTACTGTGATTTATTGACTTCGACCAAAAGAGTAACACACTTATAATTAGCACTATAAACTGGTTTTTAAATAAAATTCTAATGGACAGTGGATGTCAGTTACATTTTGCATACTTATTATTTGTGGTGCATTGAATTTCTTCTTAAATGGACCATATGTAGCCCAGAGCTTGCGACTCCTTTTAAATGTCATGTCTTAAATCTTTATATGTCAAAAGAGAACAAAGTCACACAGCAGACCCTGTTTGAATAACTGGGATTCCTTTTGGTTCTTGCCTTGACAAGTTAGAGTTGGAAGCCACAGTGTGTTCTTGATAAGAAGCCAGTGGTCCTGATTTAGACATCAACAAAGCAAACTTTTGAAATTCCATAGTTTGTTTAATAACCCTGTCTAGAGGGTTATTAGGTGGACATCCTTGTACTGATTGATCAGCAATGCACCATTGTGCCCTTGCATGTGCTAAGCTAGAAATCTAGATCTGGTTTAGCTGAGATCAGATGTGGGTAGCTAAGGTAATGTTTGATTGATTTTAGGTATGTGGCTGTTTGTAATATTAGATACTATGCTGCAGATTGATAATGTTTAGCTATTTTCACCAACAGTTCTCTTCATTTTAAAAAAATAATCATTTCAAACTATGCCATAAAACATTCAGTTCACCTTTAGCTATCGAAGTTGTCATTTCGTTTATTTATGATTACCCGGCCTTGTCCGGGTCTACTCTTCGACTATGACAGCAAATCAGCTGTTACGGCCAGGTGTGTGGTGCTGATTGATTGAAAATTTGAGGCTGATGAAAAGCTACAGGCGATGCAAGAAAAGGGGGGGTGACACCTTAATCCCCCCCAAAAGTATGAGCTTTTTTCCCACTCCTCCAGCAGCCTCCTACTTCGGACCACCGCCATTTCAGCTCTTCGCCTCTCCTGCCCTGGGAGTGGAGTAGGGCACCGTTTCCTCCCTGGGTGATGGCTGCAACCTCAGAGGGAGAGAAATGGTCTATGGAAGCTGACAGTGGGTGATACGCTCCTCTGAAGAACAGCTTCTCCGCCACGGAGGGGGGCGGCAGACAGTGCGGTGCCCGCGCAGCTGAGGTGGCGGGTGGGCGAGCGGCTCCTCTGTTCCGAATTCTTCCCTGACAGTGTACTTTCTGCCTGGGGGGCTCAGGATTGGAGACAGCGTCCCAGGGCGTCTGCCCAGGTTCCCCCGGAGCAGAAGGGCTGCCCTTCCCTGGTCCTGACACATCAGACATGGAGCCAGGCTAGCCTGGCACTTGTTCCACCTGGGGGGGGTGTTCTTGGGAGTGGCATAAACCTGACCCAGATCCTTGGCCACCTGTTCCTGCTCCTCTGAAGGCAGGGAAGCACAAAAGCCACACCTGGCCTTTCGGGATGCCTTTCCTGCGGCAGTTCCCCGGCTTCCATTGCGCAGCACAACCTGCAAGGCTGCCCTTAGCTGCTCCTGGGCCGCACTTCCTCTGTCGCAGTGTTGCTCAACCGCCCGGCGCTCCCGGATGATCTGGGAAAGGCCAGTGGGTTAGCGAGAGGAGCGATGGGGTGGCGGACAGAAGCCCCAGAGGCTGAGGGTGGCATCCATCGGGCCGGAAAGGCCTGCACGCTTCTCAGGCAAGGCAGGCCCAGCAGAAGGAGCACAGCTTGGTCCTGCAGTGGCCTGGCTCAGCCAAAGGCCCCCCAGTGGCGCCGTTGTGCAGGGGAGGCTGGGGGGGCAGGCAAGCCTGGCCAAAGCCCCTGCAACAGGTGATTTCCTCCTCTGTCAGTTCTTACTTGAATCCTCTGGGTGCGGGTGTGCTTCGTGGGATTGAGGCCATTCTCTTCTGTGTGGGTTTGAATCCTGTAGGTGCGGGTCTGCTCCATGGTATGGGCTTCAATCCTCTGGGCACGGGTCTGCTCCATGGGGTGTGGGCTTCAATCCTCTGGGTGCAGGTCTGCTCCATGGGGTTGGGGCCTTTTTGTGTTGGTTTTGATGCAATTGCTGCTGGGAAAAGCTGGAAGCAGTCTCCTAGTGTCGGTAGCCACCACTGTTTGAAAATACGGACATGTGTAGTACAGGTTTCTTGCTGTCAGCGAGGCAACTGTTTGTGTTGAAAAGGTGGGCATGTGCAGTGCCTCTGTGCTCCTATTTTGATGTGGGGTGTCTCCTTTGCCCCCTTTTTTGGGGGCAAAGAGGACCCCCCCCATGCATTGGAGACCCCAACAGTGTTGATTTTGCAACGGTAAGGAATCTATGTATCAATTTTGGGGGAGATTGGTGCAGGGGTGTAGTTTTCTATAGATGACATACAAACATACTTCATTTTGGGCTTCTCTTTTAAAGATATAGATAAATGGCACTAAATTTTTTAATGTGCCTATGGAGGTTTGGAGGAGTTTGATAATATCTATCATGTGGTTTTGCTGAACTGTTCCAAAATCCTCTTGAATATGTTCTAAACTCTTGAAGAGATGTGGAGAAGAAACACAAAAGATGTTGCATATGAAATATTTATAAGTACAATAGAGAAGTTGGACTGTTCTCAAATTGTGATTCATGATGATACTAAGATTTTTATTGCCTCTTAATA